>QNGE01009087.1:0-14088 GCA_008508345.1 Paragonimus westermani | reverse complement strand
TGGTGTTTAACGTACCCGACAGAATACTTCTGTTGTCCGTGAAAATGGTCTTGCTCAAAGCCAGCAAGATGAAAGAACAAGAGTGCCACTGCCTAATAGTTCGCAAGAAAGTACGGCAAAACCGCTGTCCATTGTTGCTACAGCTCCCAAGTGAACTTGCGGCGTACGAATTCTTCAGAAGACAAGAACAAATCAGGCGTGACATGAACTTTGCGTTAATTGAAGTGTTTGGAGAATACTGCGAGTCAACATTTCCCGGGAGAAGAAGAAATTATGTTACACAGTCATCAATCGCATAAATCTGAATGTAGATCTTGACAGCTGCACGAGTCATCTGAATCTGCGAGTTACGCAAGGAAACCGCGTTACGTTGCTGACCAAGACGGATATTGCAGGGCGAACCACGTCTAACTTCGCTGACGCCGGCCACTTTTAGGTTTCCGCAGAAATGCCAACGGTCAATGCCAAAATATCTCCCGGTACTCGAAGATTCTTCTCTTCTACCGAGGTGTTGGTGGAAAAAGTCCTAGCACTAAGGCACAAACGGTTACCCGGAGCATTAAGAGCAGTAGCCTACATTCCTCTGATAATGACGTGGCTGAACAGGGAGATTCATCTAGTTTCTACTGTCGACGATGACTCCCATTAACTGGATTTGCCGTTGCCACTTACGGCAACACCGAAATTTCTAAACAGAGCTCCGAACCAAAGGTGAAGACTCTACAGTGCCTAATATTATAATATCAATCGTGTATTTCTTAACAAATCTGTAGGAAACACGCTCAGGAGAACGTCCTAATTGTACAGCTTTTAAAGCGCTATACGTAAATGCAAAACATAATAATTAATCGTACAGTGAATCATGTATGCGAGTGTAGCAATAAACAAGCATGGTAAGAGAGAGAAATGGGCGAACGAGAAGAAAAATTCGACATACGTGCTTGTGATGCGGTACATTTTCATAACTCAGAAAGAGATAAAAATTTAGGTGAATGACACATACGAAGTTAGTAGAGGTGGCAAGCCCTCTCTGGTTGCTGACCATATCGAGATCGCTTACACGTTCCACCAGCACAGTAACATCAAGTTCTGACTACGAAATACACGACAGGCCTCAGTGTCATCGCAGCGGTGGCGCCAAACATAGATGATGACGCTCTCGGCGAACAAATCGAACATAGTTACTTATGGTTGCAAAATATCCAACGATTCTCTCTCACTAGACGCTTACAATGTGGATGTCGCCACCTCCGTCAGATACGGTGTTCGAATTCCCCTAATTTCTCCGAACAAGTATGCTTCCAGTTAGCAAAAACTGAAAGAAAAATAGGCCGTATCAAAAAGACGTTCAGTCTGCCGGCTGCGAGCCTGACGCTTTATAAAACATGCGCCTAGCCTCAACATGAATATTGCACACTCGTTTACCGCAATCTAGGCAAGTTTGATAGGTTGGTGTTAGAAAACCTCCAAAGATCACTTACCAAAGTGTTACCAGGATATTCTTCTTCGTTCCCTATAGGCAACGCCACCGAAAACTTCGAATTGATCCAATTTGGTTTCGCAGACTGAGGTTGAGTCTGACACGTCTTCATAAACCCATGCATTCTGGCGCGATCATCACACCGTTTACCGCCCACCTACAACACAACTGCCCATATGGTCTGAAGAATGAGAACTCCACTTTGACAACCCTGCTATCTCGGGAAAAGATAGGCTCAAACTTCTTTATTGTAAAGTAATCCCATATTTGGAATACACTTACAAATGTAGTCAGAGTCAGTGGCAACATTCAGCGTCTCTGAAAGGATTCAGACAGCTATCTTGCGCTATGGAACACAATGCCTATCTTCAAACGGTGTGTACCTTCTGATGATTATTTTGAGTGTGGTCTGAGAAACATTCAGCTGCCAGAACCGTCTCCGCTCTCTAACTCCTCTCGAAAATAGCTTGCTTGAAACGGTTCGTCATGTCATTCAACATTTGGTCCACTGTATGTTCACTGAGCCGCTCGCAACTGAACATTATTTTATTGATGTGTTTATTCATGTGCACGCATTACCAAGATTGCTGGGAGATGTATGAAATTGGCTCATATTAACAAACCCACCAGAACGACCTTATACGAGCTATACTTTGAACACGCAAATTTTATGGGTCCTTCCAAATCGTTGACTCAATATTCCGGTTGCTTGATGTTGAGGCTGATCCTACAAAATGATAATCAGCCAGTGTTCTCTACCGTCTCACATTAGTATCTACTGTGTTAGATAGAGCGTACGCAGAAAATACGTCAAGCTAGCAAGGCACGACGCGAGTTGTGGTTTTAGCTCCCGTGCGGACGTTACAATGTCGATAGCTTTCCTAAGATAAAATTACGTGGAAAACCGAAATTATCACAAATGTACGGATGCATCCGACTATCAACATATTATTCACTATAATCGCTACGGTGAATTGGTCCCGAGTAAACCGCTAGGTACCGTATTAACTAGTTGACAGGGTTATATTTTTCAATAACCAGAGCAAGGTTAATAATATCACATGGAGTTTCCGTCAAAAACTTTTGCATACACTTCATCCGTCACTATAAATATGATCGCTCAACAGCTTTTCATTTAACGTGTGAGATTGCGTTTGTTTTCTTAAGCTCATAAATATCCGTTATGCGAAGAATTTTCACCGACGGGTGGATGCACGAAACCTCGTCTCTGCCGAATGATACGCGAGATTTCCAACTTCCTGACGGTTTCTAGCAGTCGACGAATTCCCGCGCTAAAGTGTACCAAATCGTTTGCTGGTTTTTGGAATTCTTCATCCTGCTTCGCCGAAGTCGACCTATTTCGGCATTTATCCGATGCTGGTTATATCACGTAACGGCGAGACACTCTGAAGATGCATTTGGACAGTAACACGCAGGCCAGCCGCCTTCGTTCTGAACGCCCGTGGCACTTGTTGGCCGAATTTTGGACTACGTGGAGGGACCGGGAAACAGATTTTCTCCGAAGTACGGGTTCCAACATAAGTCTTGTGAAAGAAAACAACATGAACAAGAGTGAACCAAAAGCCCTGTAGGCCATGCACATGACTTACATAGACGCAAACTAAAACGGCATCGACAACATAGCAGCACGCGCTGAAATCTATCCGCAGTAAGTGAATGCTGTCTTTCGTGTAAGGAATATTTAGGAAACTATGAAATATGCCTATTGTGCTGTGGGAATTTTTTGGTTTAATGCGTAAGTGGTGTTTATCAATGGCGCCAAGGATTCGCGCTAATTTAATGGCAAAATAGGTTGGCGAGAGAGCTGAAGTTTTGTGATCTGGTAGAGAGAAGGAATTAGCAACAAATGATTAATAAACATGCACCGTATAATTTGTAGACCATATTTTTAAAACTTTTCACCTCGATATTCTTTGAAATGGGTGCTGACAGTTGATAAGTTTGAGTGTTTATGATCATCCCCACGTGTGACTGTAAACCTCTGAAATTTGTAGGCGCCATGGGTAAGTAGTAAGTCTTCCGCCGATGACCTCTAAACGTAATGCGGGCGGAACCCGGCATGATCTGCTTAGAGTAGATAGTGCTCACCGTAATCGGGCGTAAGCTGCTTTGGCAGTGAGGTTAAAAGAAATCAGAAAAGCAAAGAGTTTTAACAAGAAGTGAGGTACTGTACCGCCTGAAGCCATCCGGGGTGACCCGTCCGACGGTCAACCCACGTGCACCCTATAGTCACAACGTCACGACCTATGGTTAAACACACTGACGTCTATGCTCGACAGTCAGCCTCCGCGCACCCTATAGTCACAATGTCACGAACCTACAGTCACGAAGTGAAAACCATACTTAAATGTCGGAATACGTTTATTATATGTACATGTTATCATTATCTCGAATATCCCGTCAGAATTCAGGAAGCCTGCTTGCTTCCGGTTCTGATTCAGTAGAAGCCCTCTTCTTGCTGTGTCTGCTGGTCTAGAGATAAACCGTATGTACCATGTTAAATGGGCTTTCACTTACGGTTTTCAGTGGCGTCTGTTTAGTCATTTGCCAACACTTTCATATTAGTGCACACTAACCCACTTACTAACCACTGGCGGTTTCAACCGATGACGGATGTTGCAAATATCCATGGTAGTTATATACTTGCCATAAACATCCGCAGCATATTGCCTCAACTCAGAAGTTGGCGTGTTGTACTCGAAAAGATGTATCGAGTCGTTCACTTCACTGTCTGTGAGCCGACGAACACTTGGACGTGCATCGTACAACAAGGCAGTCATGTCGTGGCTTTGCTTCAGCGTGAAAGAGTCAGCAACCAACGCGGTATTTCTCCCAACCACGTTAAAGCGTCATTGGCAGCATGTATCGCGGGAACTGCGCAATGGAAATTATGTGAACTCAACTCACTAAGCACGTCGTACTCCACGGCTTTAGGCCTCACCTCACTTGTGTTTTATAGAGCGGAACGCCATCTTCCAAGTAAAATCAATGGCGACTACACTCACATGATCATATTTCAAGCCTCCACTGCCTGATTTCTTGCCTGAACCAAGCACGTACAGAACACTGTGACTCTTTGTGTACCTATCTAAGCAACTTTTGAACTCGCTGAAGCTAGCAAATTCGCGACCCTCAACGACAACTTTAAACCCCTGTGGATAATCCATAACCCAAAATAGAACATAAGATAACATTGATGAAATATTAATCACACGTGGAAAACTCCTTCACAAGATACTGCATTCATACCGTCACAACACCTGCCATCGCTAATTTTGATCTCGGCACCAAACGAAGGACAAACCGATTTACGGTTGAATAAAACTAATCTTTTTAACTCTCCTGATGCTCTCTATCATGGAAATCGATGACTTTCATATTCCTGGGCAATACCACGGAAATATCATCCGGTATCCAATGATTTCTCATTTTATCGCTGTCTAATGGCAGATTTCATTTCCTGCAGATAATTTCCATCGCAGCACGCCCTGTTACACAACTGTAACATGCAGGCCAGCCGACTCTACTCGGACTGCCCGTGACTTCGCGGACCAACCTTCGGGCAACGTGGACGCACCAGGGGACAGCGCTCTTCCGAAGTAGGGGTTCGAACAACAGTTCTGAAAAGAGAGACAATACAAACAAACATGAGCCGAAGGCGCAGTAAGCCATGCACACGACTTACACAAACGAAAGCTAAGACGGCACCGACAACACAGCAGCACGCCTCATTACACAACTCAAGTTCAATCCGCGCGCGCTCGCTGGTTTCGATTGCGCAGTCTTCAGAGCGAACTTTAACTGTTTAAATATATAACCCACACATAACCTTTCAAAAAGTGAACTGGCGTAACATCTCGCTCATAGAGGTGAATAGGTAGAGCGCTCAAACTGTCTATTCTCCCGCTGCGTGCGTCGAAGTCTCTTAAAAAATAATCGCTTTCTACGGTCGTGCCATTATTGGTAGCAGTGTTCACGTTTGTGCTACTTTTCAGTTGTGCGCAATCTTGTACCTCCCGTAATTATCTACGGAGACCTTGCATAACTCGACGTGTTTGTCACATATTCGGGTGCGGGCATGGTTACCAGCTGGAAGGAAGACATCAAAGTATTGTCCTGACCTAAAGGCTTGAAAGCTTGAACATTCCGTGCTATTTTCCTGGCTCACGAGTGAAGGCAAACGGTGCTTAATCAGAAGAATGGACAAACAAAGTCATTAAGAACGAACACGGGCAAAGATTGTAGCGGACAATTGGATATAAGCTCCACACTCGTCCACTAACAATTTGAAACGCCTTTCCTGAATAACAGTCGAGACGTAGCCTCACTGGGTATCGAACTAAAAGAACGCGTTGGTGTTTGGAAAAAGACGTATATATTTAAGCAATGTTAGGAAATATGATGAGCAGTTTGCTTTAGCCTTATCTGGGGCCAACTTCAGCAACCTAGAGAATCAAGAAGAGAAGCACTTGGTAAGCCCAAGCCCACTCGGCGGCACTCAAAACCGCACCAAAGCGAGACGCTCATGGAAACCTCGAGTGCGTTGAACAACGCTGAAATAGGTACAGGCTAGACGACCTTGAACGATGAGAAAATAGACTAGTCGTTAGGAGAGGAGCAAAAATTCGCTGCGTGCAATTAGCTGCATGACCGAAGAGAGTAGCACTGAGTTCATATCGGGCCTCCTACAGCAGGCGTACACAGAGGCATGCGTACAGAACGGACAGGCAATAAAGCACGGTTTCAGCCTGGATGCTTAGGGAAGTCACGTGATCGGTGGTCACTTAAAAGTGTACATCAGTGATCCATTTGAAATATGTGGAAAATGGAGCATACTATCTTTGCCTTCCTTCAGCTCAGAATGTGGCCGATGGTTTGCATGCGTTCCGAGTGTCTTTGCGGATAACTGGGGCTGTTCATCACACGAGGTCCTCACCATCTCATTCATGATAATTCATATCTGCAAGATATTATTATTATAACTGTGTACGCATATGTGAGGGAACTCACATTCTTCGATTATATCAAAAAGCGAGCCACTCCAAGTTATGTTGATTTGGCTCACATGCAAGCGGTACGTTGTCCGCGAAACCGTCGAAGTCGACGTCCATCATGGGTGTTGTGCAGGGCCTCTTTTTCACAATCACTGGGGGAATGTAGACAAAGAATGAAGTGTGGGGAACTGACAAATATGTGCATTTGAAGCGTGCACCTATCAGGTGACCGAGGTTGGGGGTGATTGTTGAAAAATGGACGCTCAATTATGTCTGACGTTTGAATAAATTCAGAGTGAAAAACCGGCTGAACGGTATCACAGCGATAGCTGTCTATCTGCACCGGTTCAACGTGGTGTCTACATGGCAATCCTGTTTCAGGAATTTTTAATCATCTCGGTGGCTTACTGCCCGTAGATGCGGGGATAATGAAGTCGTACAGAATAAGCCAGTCTGGGCACGTTCTAATATTTCAATGGCGAAGGCGAACGTGCCGTTAAAATAGGTTATTGCCGTGCGGCTTCTGCAGTCATGCATTCTTTCAAGTGAGTCATGCGGGACTTAACAGTGACGGCTGAAGTTGGCTGTAGCGAGAGGCTGAACTGGCGGTCCCGCCAACGGTCGAACTGGCGGGTTGTAGCCCACCAGCTATTGATCATGGAGTAGGACGCAACCTCTGTTAACGGAAGGACACTACAGGAATCTTCACTCTATGGCTAGGAAAGTTGCCGGAGCACTGACAGAATACATATGCAGGGAAGCCACATTGAAAGGCAAAACTGACACTAACAAGTTCCCCACATTCTGTCGCCGATGAAAATGTCACCATCATGTTGCACACGGAATTGTAGTGTTCAAGATGAATACTGAAGAACCGCATAACTCGCACATTTATGCAGCTTTAAAGTGGTGTCGTGGGTGTGAAGTAGCTGTTTGCCTGGGTGCTTGATGATTGGTATGTGTTAATAGAACGTCAATGACCACGTTTCATTCATTATCTATTCCGTACTCATCGAATCGTCCCCACATGTTGTAATTATTTAAAATGATTACGAGCCCTTCTGGCAGTCGGCCACTACAATTCACGTTCCGCGCGTGAGAAATCCTTTCGCCCGTGATGGTGATCTTTATGCCGTATCAAATCTTCATGCCGTTTGCTTGAAGGAACAAGCATCAAAGTGGACGGTCTCCATTACTTTCGATTGACGGACCATCGTTTATATGAGAGTGGGATGCAAATCTCGATTAACCGATTATCCAAACCCCGACACAACAAAAGACCTGACAGACGGTCAATCCAAATATCGCGTTAATGGTAAAACATCAGGATTGGACGAACGGTCTCAGTGTTGTGCCTTCCGTTATTCGTCAATTCATCTGTCCCGTATCCAACCAATTAACATACAGTTTATGGTGTTGCATGTGCTAATAAGATCGGTCAATGACAGGCTGTGATTTCTCCAATACTGTTGTACATCAATAAATTCGGTGTCTCAATCCATGAATAACAATTGCTTACTGTTGCCGGTACCAGGTCTTCGCCTTATTACTCGCGTGGGAGGTTTCAATTCAAGTACGGTTTCTAGGGCTATTCGAAGTCCTTAATTCTGAGCGTCACAAATTGGCGTCGCGAAATGGAACTGCCTGCAATTGAACAATTAAATCTTCATGCCGGTGCGAGTGAAATCGAGGAATGGGTCGAACGATTTGAACTGTGGTGCAGCATTCGTCGTGATGTGAAGAAAGAAAACCAATACGCTTTCTTCGTTACGCTGATGGTCGTGAACTGTATTCGTTACTGAAGAATCTGGCTTATCCAAATGTCCCAGCCTCGTTGCCGTTCGACGAACTAAAGAAACTGCTGTTAAAACACGTGCTCTCAGTCAATTTCCAGGCCACAGAACGGGCGAAGTTCAATTCATTAGTGCGTTCAACAAGCACGAGCTTCCGTGAGTTCATTCTACAGTTGCAAAAACAAGCTGCCCGTTGTAACTTCGGTGACAAGCTAGAGGAGCATCTACGTGATCGATTGATTGCTGGCGTCAATGGCACTGATCTTCAACGTAGATTGCTGGTCGAACAAGATAAGACTTTCCAAGAGGCCCGAGACATCTGCAAGCAGAAGGATGACGTCAATGCTGCTACAGCTGATTTGAACGTGACATTATTTCAAAAGAACAAAGTGCATACTGCTACCAGAAGTCAACCAGTGAACAGGCATGCTTATCCACTCATCATCAATCCGGGTCCAAAGAAATTTAACAAGTGTTTCTCGTGCGGTGAGTTACACTTACGATCATCCTGCCGATTTCGTAATGCTATGTGCCATTCATGCGGTATATCTGGTCATATTAAGAAAGTATGCAGGAGTCAGAAATGTCACCTGAGTCAAGTTAGAGAAAAAAATACTATAGAACTGTCCACTGCTGTTTATTCATTGCAAATGAAGTCTAGAGCTGAACAATTTATTCACAGATGCCTCAAGTTCAAGCTGGGATGTAAGTATGAATTTATTGTGGACATAGGAAGTAGCGAATCCATTATTTCCAAACCGCTACTAGATCGCATGGCCCCTGATGCTCAACTGAGACCAACAACGATGGAAATATGCGGAGTTATTGGTCGTCGGTTAGCTCTGCTAGTTGAAGCTGACGTAATGATTGTAGGTAATGATAATGAGCTGATTCCACTACGTTTATTGGTATCAGAGGAAGTCCAGCTATTCTGGGATTGAAAGCTTTAAAACAGCCCAATTGTGCTCTTTCACTAAATACTAGTTACAAGAATGGTCCAAGTTAAGAGTACCAAGTCCAGTTACGCAACCTTATTGTTCAGTGTTCACAACTTACAGGAGGGATGAAAGTAGAGCCAGCAAAACTGGAGGTGCAATGAGACCCGGTTTTTCTAAAGCGCCGAATAATACTTCATGGAATGAGGGAACATATGCATAATGCTCTCGACAGATTGGAGGAAGACGGCATAATCTCGCAGGTTAACTCATCAGCATGGGCCACACCAATCGTTGTGGCTGTGAAAGAGGATGGCAAATCACCTAGGATATGTGGTGACTATAGGTTAACGCTGAATCCAAGACTGACAAAGTGCGCAGCAACAACTGAGGAGCCTGAGGATTTTATGAAAGCCCTGCACGGTAGCAAAGTTTTTTCTAAAATTGACCTGGCAAGCGCATACTTACATATTCCGTTGGAGTATTAATCTAAGGCGATCACTACGATTACCACCTCTTGGGGATTATTTCAGTACAATTTTTACCGTTTGGATTACACGTATCAGCTGGGATATTCCAAGCTGCGATTGATGAAGTAATTGCCGATTTACCAGGAGTAGGCGCGTATCAAGATGATGTAATCATATACGCCGACAATGCAAAGGAGCATGGCAAGAGGTTGCTTTCACTTCTGGAACGATTCAGAGATGAGGACATATCCATAAAGCCTGCTGAGTGCGTGTGCCACGTGCGAGAGCTGAGTTTTCTTGGTTTTACCACATGTGATAAAGGATACAGGCCGGACCCTGACCGGTACAAAACCTTGGTTACCGTTACATCGCCAAGAGACCAAGATGAGCTGCGATCAATAATGGGATGTTTGCAGTATTATTCTCGTTTTATCCAATCATTATTTGCGGTTCAGTCAGCGGAAACGTGGTGTTGGACTCAAAAAGACGAAATTCTTCTGCGAGAATTAATGCGAGTTGTGATTAAAAGGCCGATGTTAGTCCCATTTACTGTCTAAAGTTACTACGTTGATCACAGATGCATCCAATGCTGGCATTGATGCTGTGTTGGAACAGGAGGTATATCCGATCATTTGCATATCACGTTTGTTGAATAAGGCCGAGCGAGGATATTCACAAACATAAAAGGAGGCGTTAGCAGCCTACTGGGCTGTCGGGAGGCTGCATTAATATTTGTTCAGTAGTAAATTCAAGATTGTTACTGATCACCAAGCCCTACATTATTTATTTGACCCCCACAAATCAATTGCCAAATCATCAGTGGCAATAATACAGCGATGGAGTCTAGTTCTAGCAGCGTACGACTATGAAATCGTTCATCGTCCTGGTAAACAGATTCCTCAGGCGGATTTTTTATCACGGTATTCCAGTTTTTCAGCCGCTGAAGCTCGTTTGCTTGCTTCACCGGCTATTGCAATAAGCCGGGAGGAATTGATCAAGACAACTAAAAACTATTATGGCACGGTAATTACCGCGATGACCAAGGGTTGATCGTCAAATATTAGAAAGAAACACCCAGTATTATTCCAGAACCGACAGGAGTTGTCAATACGACCCGATGGTCTGCTGTGTCGGAGAGATCAATTGGTCATTCCACCACCGCTACGAAAGGCGGTATTAGACGACTTGCATAAAGGTCATCTGGGCGTGGAGAAAATGAAATCCCTGGCTCGACAGACCTGTTGGTGGCCGGAGATAAACTCGGATATCAAGAGCATTGCAATGAACTGCCACTCATGCCGCCACAAAATAAAGACAAGGCCAAAGAATTGGACACCTTGGCCGGACAGCTACGGACCATGGCAACGGGTGCACGCAGACTATTAAGGACCACTTATCGGTAACTATCACATTCTGATGTTAATTGATTAATACTCAGGATGGTCAGAAGTATTTATTACAACCTCACCTTCCACGTCATTTACCATGCAAGCATTTCGTAAATGTTTCAGTCGCGAGGGCATTCCGCGGTTGTTGGTGACAGACAACGGGTCGCAATTTTGTTCCGCTGAAATGAACCAGTGGCTTGACAGCATCGGGTGTCGTCACTTGCGAACGACGACTCGACATCCATTTTCAAACGGGGCCGCGGAAAATCTGGTGAAAACGTTCAAAAGTGCCGTGAGTTCCACTAATCCTCAAACATATGCTGAACTGGATGTGTTTCTCGATAACTTTCTGCTCCAGTACAGAAACGCAGTCCATTGGACAGCGAAGGAGAGCCCAGCGGTGCTATTTAAATCAAGGCGACTAAGAGCATCACTTCAGTGTGTAGATTCAACGGATGTGATATATTTTCGTGGAAACGATTTGCGACCTGCCAAGGTATTGATCACTCGCCAGCTAGGCAGTGCAATGGTATAAATTACTGACCTGCACGATGCCACCATTCATCGGAGACACACTGAACAAATCCAGTTTCGAAGCACTGAAAAAGTGGCCATGAAGGAAGCAGAACACCCTGTGCTGCAAGAGTTCGATGCCCCGAGAAGATCGGAACGATCGGCAAATATGAATGCGGAGGCTTCTAGAAAAGGGGAAGGTTGTGGTGGAAATCTCGAATCACCGATTATCCAAACCCCGACACAACAAAAGACCTGACAGACGGTCAATCCAAATATCGCGTTAATGGTAAAACATCAGGATTGGACGAACGGTCTCAGTGTTGTGCCTTCCGTTATTCGTCAATTCATCTGTCCCGTATCCAACCAATTAACATACAGTTTATGGTGTTGCATGTGCTAATAAGATCGGTCAATGACAGGCTGTGATTTCTCCAATACTGTTGTACATCAATAAATTCGGTGTCTCAATCCATGAATAACAATTGCTTACTGTTGCCGGTACCAGGTCTTCGCCTTATTACTCGCGTGGGAGGTTTCAATTCAAGTACGGTTTCTAGGGCTATTCGAAGTCCTTAATTCTGCGCATCACAGTACCCCAGTCCCCTTTTCTCTCGACCTCCTCTCCATCACGTGTCTGTTGCATTTTTTTATATTCTCGTAAATTTTTGACCTCGGTACGTGTTTTTGGTGGTTTGATATAGAGGTTTGTTGTTGTCTTCCGCCATTTTTGTGTCGTATTTTTCCTATAAACATTTGCATTTTATAAACAAGAAACTCGCCATCATGACCGTCTTCCCTATTGAATCCGAATCGGTTGCTCGACGGGCTTAGAAGTTATAGACGCTCGTATCTTGCGGACGCGATTATCGTGGATCAAGGATATCGATAGACGTTGCGAGAAGACTAAGCGCTGCTCGACCAACCACTAGACTACCGGGGCCAAGAGTGTGGTCCACTCTTTTAGAAGTTTTCGGGCAACGTTACTTGCGAACGCGGTCATTTGGTAAAGTATATTCTAGAGGTGCCAGTAACATTGACAAGTTCACCGCGGTCGCATCCTTAGATAGTTTACACTTCAAACTCTGGTCTCAGACACTCGTCATTGATCCATATTCTTTAATGGCAGCGGCCACGAATTATCTAAGGTGTGTTCTCTTATATAACAGTCCGTTGGCATTCTCGTGCAACTGTCGTGCTGGGCAACATTGTGTTGTGCGTGAACGACCCTCCTGAGCCCGTTGTAAGGCCGATGGTACGACAAGTAATTCATTAACTTCCTGTCGCTTTGGCGAATGATATCCAACTCACGTACAAACTACGGCATAGGGTGAAAGGTTGGAATTTACCTTTGCTCACTGTTTACTGTAGTCATTCGGATGAGCATATTCCGACTGCAAAAAATTCGTCTTTTAACGAACATGACAAAGTAATGTTCTCCACTGACATTCCTCCGGACGTCGTCACGTACATGGAAGTAACAGAGTATGATATCGCAGCCAAACACCAAACGGGCTGCCTTCATTTGCGCACCCACCTTATCAATCACCGCAAAGTGCTCGCTCATAAGCTATAGAAAATTTTTCAACAACTCACTCAGTGAAGCATACTTCTCACTGCGAATATACCCGCACACAATGGGTAGGCCGTAGCCCACGCCGTTTCTTACTAGGCACTGATATAACTTCCAGCTTCGGAGGTATGAGAAAAGGTTTAATGACATACTTGTGCCTGCTTGTCCCGTGGGTAGCATCCATGTTTACAACATGGGGGAACTTCGGAATAGTTTTACTTGCTTTGGCCGGGCAAAGCAGACGTATCTGTTGCCTCCATTCCGCGTGGTGAGTAACACACATATAGGCACTAATTGTAGATAACAGATCCTTGATGTTATCTAATGTTCATTTAACACCCGTGCATGACAAACTCACTCGACCCTGCAAGCTTTACTTGCATCGGGTGTTTCCAAAGCAAGCAATTGTGCTCAGCTTCCCGTAAACGTCCAATATGTGCTGCTTAATTCCAAAAGTTGGCAAATTTTATTGAAACAGGCAACTGCATTGGTTTGGTTCACCGACGGCTGGTTCGCGATTTGTAGAATGGAACACTTGTACCAGACGATAGAGAGAGCGGCCATGTTAAAACTCGAAGGAACCCCCTTCCAGACAGAAATTTCTTCGGACCACACGAAATCGTGAACTGCGCCATGTGTTGCAAGAGCTTAATTATTAAGGACAACGAGAATTAACCCGTTAGACAAGTCACATTATTCTCCATACGCTTCTAAGAATTTTAGAGTTCAAATGACGGTGATAAATCTCAACGGCGTCCAGAGAATTATGCAATGAATAACTAAACGAGTGATATATATATGTTAACGCATATGTGAGAAGTACGCTTGGTTACGCGCGATCACTCTAGATATTTACAAACCATGCAAAGACGAATAATGTAACAGTAGCACAAACGTGAACTTTGTTGCAAGAATTACGTG
>QNGE01009086.1:0-14088 GCA_008508345.1 Paragonimus westermani | reverse complement strand
ACTGACAGGGTTGTATTTTGTTGGATCAGTTCCAACAGACTGACACTCGTGTATACCTTTCCAGTTGAACATTAATTTGCCACCCCTGAAGAACAAGCTATGAGGGCCAATGGGACTCACCCAGTCAAATAATCCCCACAATAATCAGCATTTGTGATGCGTGGCTAATCTCCAGGTTTCTGATCATAAAGTCGAAAACCGACGTTATTATTTCTTGCGCACTGGTAGAGTCAACGGAAGAAGGAGGGTGGCAATCCTGGTTTCGGTGATCGTTGAGGTTTCATTGCTGCCAATCCCTACCTGCTGGCATTGTCCAAATCTTCCTGGTTAAGCGTGGCTTCATCTCTCCCAGTTAGCCGGGCCAGTGGCTCGGTGTATATTCACCCTAAGTGTCAGCGGAATGGTTACAAGCCCCATACACAATCGTGTGCCCGACAGTTTTACTCTGGGTAGTCGAACATTAGTAACCGGGGGGCTCAGCCTTTCAAATACTAACTTTGTTATCGAGTTGGCTTTTGGCACGGATGTTCCAGGGTTCTATGGCGTTAATTTGAAGGTCGGCCTGATGGAGTACGTGCAGCAATGTAATCGACAAAAGGGTGGGTGCGACCCATCTCATCCGGACTTACTCCTAACTGTCGATCTATACGCGGCAGAGGCTTTTGAAATCGATACTTCACTGGGTGCTTGCGGTCAAACACCTCTTCGTTTCGGGCTGGTTTTTGACGTTACCCTGCTAGCACCAATTAGGGATTCAATTAGGGGTGAATTAGGGCTGTTTAGGGGTAATTTAGGGTTGTTTCATATTGACCAAGAGTGCGTCGATAGATGAAAATATATCCTATCCCCTGCGCGTCATTAACCAGTTTGTTTATATTACGTATGAAGTATATAACACAAAGGAATGGCATTCATAATTAGGAAATGTTCGTTGTACGAATAAACTCGCTCATTGTTTATCCGAACTCGAACCGCTTCAATTAATCTGGCGCGCCGTGTTCGAGTCTACGCCTAGCCTAGCGCTTCTGTTTCTTTTGAGGTTTGTGGAGGTTTCTATTATGTCTGAGCAGCATCACGATGACGGTGAAGTAAGAAGAATTATTTCATTCATCATAGCAATAGTGGTTTTCGAAAACGTTAGCCAGCCGTTCCACCATTTATCGGAATGTGCAGCGCACGCTTGCCCAGCTTAACCGTAATGTACAAGAATCGTTGGAAAATGCAGACGTTTGCGAACGCTCTCCGACCTCTACGGCGTCCGTACCGGAACGCATATCACAACCGCTTTGTGAAGGCAAGTTAAACTTTCCAAATGCAAATTACTGATATCAGATGTACTAGACAGCTCAACACAAACTGGTGTGCAAGATCCGGAATCTGATCTTCCTAAGGCTAGCGTTGTTGATCGCCTTCGCGACTGGGCAATTTCCAGCAACACTCCTAAATTGCAGGTGACACGACTTTTGCGTATCTTGAAAGAAAGAATACCAGAGTTACCCAGTGATGCCCGAACGTTGTTGTCGACACCGAGAAGTTCGCCGATACGTGACGTTTATCCAGGCGAATATGCCCATTTGGGGTTGGCTAAGGGCATTGTGAATGCTGTCCTAGGCAGTCGGCTACAGCATGTGACGTCCGTAGGAATCCAGCTGAATGTTGATGGTTTATCACCATCGAACGCAGGAAAGTTAACAATATGGCCTGTGCTCTGTCGCCTCAATGAGCCGATGGTAACCGAGCCGTTTGTGGTTGGTGTGTATGGAGGTAGCAACAAACCTGAGGATGTCAACGTATATCTCTTGGACACACTGCAAGAACTACACGATGTGTTAAGCAGTGGCATAAAGATTAACGATGTTCCGATTACCGTCTGTTTGAAAGCGGTGATCTGTGATACACCGGCTCGCTCGTATGTTAAACAGGTGCGCGGGCATGGTGCATACTACGGCTGTGATAAGTGTGACCAACGAGGTGTATACTGCGAACGGAAAGTAACGTTCTTGCCGCAAAGTGGTTCGCTTCGAACGGACGCATCGTTTCGCATCGCACGCCCAAAGTCCCTCTCCCCGTTTATGTCTCTACCGGTCGATATGATTTCCACTTTTCCCATTGACTATATGCATTCGGTGTGTCTGGGAGTTGTCCGCCGTATGATTAACAACTGGATGTCGGGACCGGTCTCCAGGAGCGTTCGCGTAAGCTCGCAGGCACTCCAACGGGTGAACGAACGGATTGTATTATGTCGGAAAAGCCTATCTTGTGACTTTCCCCGCAAGTGCCGAGGTCTGACAGACTTTAAGACCTGGAAGGCTACTGAATGCCGACAATTTTTATTGTACATCGGACCGGTGGCCTTGCGGAATATTTTGGACAGTGATAAGTATACCAACTTTTTAGATTTGTCTGCTGCTATATACATATTATGTCACCCCACGCTCAGTGTTACTCATTGTGACTTTGCGAAACAATTAATGCACGTATTTGCATCCAATTATCGTGAACTGTATGGTCAGGCAGAGATGGTATACAATGTGCATTCGCTGGAACACCTTGCGTATGATGTGGCCACACATGGTTCATTGGATAACTTTTCTGCTTTTCCGTTTGATAGATTGAAATCTATGCTGAACGGGCCGACGCGTCCAGTGAGACAATTGTACAAACGTTTATATATATGAGCAGTCCGCGCCCTAAACCAACCCGTCTAAACATTCGCCCTGCGCACTTCCAATTGGTCCAACAACAATTAGTGGAAACGCCACGGCTTCCGAATGAAACACTTGCTGCTTCCAAAGAGCATTGCAGCTGTATCACTGGTAGACCAGACGAGGCGGTTATTACATAAGTGAGACAGAGTTAACGAACGACATGTGTGTCTAAATATGACAGATTTTGTGCTCATTAGATGCAACCTTCCTTAGGATAGATCCTTTCACTGAAAGGAAATGGGGGGCTAGATAGTCATGCTCCGCAACACATACTGTTTTGTTTGGGCCGCTTTCATTTTTTGCTTTGTATAATGTTTCAGAGGTGTAACCGTGTGTACGCGTGATTCTTGATAAATCTATTTCACCAGCTGTGACCGCTGATTTGGATCACAAGAACACACGTACAGTGGTTGCTTCTGAGAAGATCAAAGACTACCACCGTCTCATAATCACAACTTGGTTGCAGGGCCATCTTCTTCTAGTGATGGTACATCTGTGACACTGGAGGAAGTTAACAGCATCGAGATGTGGATCCTAGCAGAAAATATATATCTGTATGAGGAATCGGTGCCCGAAGCACAGAGGGAGAAACTAAGGTGGGTAGGCAGATGATCTCCAGGGTGGTAGAAGCAACACGATTGTGCTAAAACTGGGATTATACAAGAAAAATTCACGCTAGCACTTGCGGAAAACTTGGCTATATATGTTTCTCACTGGTTTCGGACCACTCTCTGAACACTGATTCATCAACATAAGTCGTCTGCTGAGTGAAATTCAAAAGGCATGCAGTCGAACAGACAGAAAACCGCACTGAAACTTCAAGCAAACTGATCACAATAATACGATGATCATATCAGGTCACGAAATAAACGTTCTTAGACCTGGCTGAGTTTCTTCATCAACAATTTGTTTGAAGTAACCAAGGTCACAGACTCATATGGCTCATTACATAAGTGAATTAACCCTTTCGTGAGGAACTCAGCTCTGTCGGACGTATAAACACGTGGTTTATTCAGCGACAATGAATGAACCCTTCGGTGAGGCATTTTGCAAGCTACAAACAAGGGCTGTGGCGAAGCATTGGTGGAACCAAGCGGAACCCACTGGCCTCGAGTTGGTCTTCACAACATCGTCTACGTCCAAGAGCAAAAAGATTGGACTTTTCAATCTGGCTACAAAGTCCACAATCTTCATGCCAGCACCTATCCGTGTGCCTAGCATTTGAACCTTCTTCATGCAATTTACGTCCTTCTTGAAGTGCAGGTTCCATGGCTGAACGCAATATTCCACATGCTGTTTCACGAGCGCCTCAAACATATGCATAAATGCAGCAGGATCCCTGGAAAGGATTTAACTCCTCATCTGGAACTAGACCGCTCTGGTAGTCTTTGCAGGTATGCACAGGTTTGAATTTGTCACGAGAACGGACCAAAAGATCTTTAACTTCACCTATCTGGGTAACATATACACTTTCATTAGCTTCTGGATGATAACAACAAGCTTCAATTTTTGGGTGATAATCAAATGTATGCACTCACCAGGGCTGATTGCAAGTTCCCAGTCTTCTTATACTGTGACCAGCTTACTCGAACACCTCGAAGGCCCAGTCCGGTTGAGTTGCCGGCAGTCTGAACATCGCCAGCAAGCATGCAGCATGGCGCATTCAGTTGACCAACCAAACCGTCAACGTATATCAAAAATGGAAGAGTTTCCAGCACAGGGCTTTGTGACACCTCGCCAAGAACCCTCTGTACACTCGACAGTCCCCTCAATGGATATTGTGAGCGACTTGTCCCACAGGTGGTCTCTGATCCATTAGAGAATTTCTGGAGCTGTGCGATGGTACTTTCGTTTTTAGAGAAGCAGTCCGCAAACGATTGAGGTGAGTGCTACGCAATGTTCGAGGTAACGAATTTACAATTGCCCCTTTGTTCCAACTTCTTGGTTGTTTGTCTGGGAAGCAAATAAAGTTCGACAAGCGTGAACTCTTTCCAGCAATCCATACTGATTAGCATCTACCAGGCTATCACTAGATGGAAAGCTGGCCAAAAGATCACTGATGACTCTCTCGTATACTTTCAGCGTGACGTAGGTTAGGCTAGTGAGTCGGCAGTTTCTGATTCGCTACCCCGCGCCCCCTTGGTGAACAGGCCACCGAGGTAGCTACATTCCATCCTTTGACAACCCTGTCTTTGTTCGATAACATATTGATTAATGTTGCTGAAGAACGGGCAAAAACCCTGACCAATGAACGAATCGGAGCGGCGCGAAATACAGCCTGGCCAAGGGGACTGATGTGTCTAGTGGCTGGAGGATGATCCATACCTCAGAGGATGGAATCGTGAAGCTTTACACTGCATTTCCTGGTGCCCTAGTCCTCGCTGTTTTCAGGTATTTAAAGTCATATTGGCACTTGTAAAATACTGTTCTTAGTGGCCTGCTCTCTCGTGATGGTCAACCAAAATTTCGCTCCCATCCATGTTGATTTCGCCACCGTGCCCACAAAGAAAACGGCTGGACTGCAAGTGACCTCAGAACAAATTTGAGATGACTTCGGCCTTCCGCGCTAGTTCTGTTTCATGCTTAAGCGCACACACTTCGCGGACCTTCGTGGCCCAAATTCTGTCTAACCGAAGACGAGTTCATTTTGTAGAACCACCTTTGAGTTAGAAACCATTCCACACGATCTTTTCTTACTTCTGTGCCTTCATGTTTGCATGTCTGCATCAAGATCATCTTCCCCTGAGGTCTGCCAATCACGGATAAGTGCTTTTTTTAGCAAGGTTATATCCAGCCCAATTAAGTTCCGGTCATTCTTTAGAGAAGCAACAGCAACGTAAGTGCGTCCTTTTGGAAGTACCCTAAAAAATTCCTCTTAACCTGCTCCCCGCAGAAGACCCGGTCTCACACATATCTCCCGTATGTTCAGGTAGCCCAGCAACAGGATTGAACTTTGGCTACTGGCAACTTCACTTTTGGGATTATGCAGAACCAGTCCTTTGCCATCGTTATCAGCAAGGCTTCCATATCATAGTGTACCGATGTGCGAGATGTTGCTTCCGGCACTACACGTTCGACTGTCTCTACTTCAGGAGCGTAGACGTATGTGTCAGCAACCTGAGCATACTGATCTGTAACTAGTAAAATGACTGACTCCGGACCTGCTGTCCTGTCTATCCCGTCTACAGTAATCATCTATGGGATAAAGAAGTGGTCAATCTTCACCTACTGCTCGGGCCACGTTTCCCTGTCGTCAGCTACATCACATTCTACTGCCCTGATGTTCAACTCAGCCCACCTATTGCCAGGCTACATGCACCTTGTAAAGATCCCCGCACTTTTGTTCTACATGCACTTTGTCGTTTTTGAGGTGGGCCATTAGGATCAACTCCGTAGGCGGTCGCTCAATTTTTGTGATGGACAGTTTAGATGATTACTCCAGGTTGTCGGTGGCATGCTTGTCTGGGAAAAGCTGAGAATTCGTCGCCCTGGGAACAAAACACTTCCTGCACAGTTAAGAGTGGGTTTGTTTGTAGTCCGCTGAAGGAGTTCTGTATGTCTAGTGTTATGACCAGCTTTGACAACAGAACGATATGCAACCTTGTGATGGCTACTTTGTATAGATGGTCCTATGACTTGGCGATCATTTCGCCCCGCCAAGCTGTCGGGGACGACTGTGTGAAAGTTGCATGTTTTAGCTATTATTTCCCCGGATCTCATTAGGAGAAGGTCACAGTGAACTGGTTTTAAAAACTGAGTCACCTCCTGTCTAATTGATCTTGGCATTTGAATTCGCCTCTTTCACCTAACCAAACTGACCATTATGGCGCTACCGCCCATGGAAGAGGGTTCAAAGACACCACGGAAGATAAGATTTCTTGTTCGTCATACAGCCGCCTCTCAGTCTTTCTCTAGTCCGATGTTTTCCAGCAACTGACGGGGTCCTGCGCTGCAGTCTGTCTAGTCGTTTACTGGGTTCGGGAGTTTCTCGTACACCCTGGCCAAAGCCGACGTATTCTAACACTTTTCCGACGCTAACTATATCGATTTATGCCGAAACCCCATGAGGATGCACTTGGACGTATTTTCCGGTGTGACCTTCAATTGAATGAAACTATAAGATGCAACCTAGCCGATTCCGATTTGAATGCCCGTAACATTTGAAGACCAACTTCCGGGCGGTGCGGAGGCATGGAAGGACAGGGTCCTGCCAGAATATGAGTTCCAACAACGGTCCCGTAAGAGGGGAACAACACAAGCAAGCACGAGCCAAAAGCACAGTGATTTAGACACAAATATTACGAAAAAACGTAAACCAAGAAGGTGACAACAAAACATCAGCAGGTTCCGTCTGTAATATACCAGAAAGTCAACGACAGAAACAGCACACACTATGTCCAACGTTTGCAGATCAAAACGCACAAGGTCCGTCTCAAAAAGGGAAAAGTCACACATCAACAGGAAACGTGTATCAACAACACAGATACCGAGAGATTCTTCCTTGCGAGAGCTTGTCCATACCGGGTCCCACGGTCCGAGAATTCTCACCACTCAGACGTGGTCTCACGCTCACTGACCGCCAACCTTGGGTTCTGGTTGGTCAAACTTCTCGGCCCGTTGCACAGACGTAGTCAATCCACGTTTTCGAGGACCTGGAAGGAATCGGAAGGGAGTATGTTGAGATAAACAAAATTGCAACGCACTACGTGCTACTACACGTCACACCATTCAAAGTCACACCGTGCGCGCATGCTACCTTCAACCGGGCGTTGTAGAATACCGACTGATGCATGGCCTGGTGAAGACTAAATCAATATATCATCAAACGTGTTGGACTTAATCCGTGGATCAAACAAACCGTGATTTTTCTGCTCTGTGCGTCAACGTCTTGTAGACCGCCATCCTTTTTTTGCTACGCCTTTATTGCCGGTAGATCACACATTTGTAGCATTATTTGATTATTCGTCGCCTAACATCGCCTGTAAATAGTTGAAATGATCGTGCACATCCAAACGTGTCTCTCAAATAAGCGTTAGAAAGCATGCACAATTATTATTGATATTATTATTATATACTGCAACATCCCTTCGGGGATTCGAGTATACCAATAGATACCAAGGACAGGAGCCAAACTACTATTCCTCTACGATTTTGTGTTTTCTGGAGTCGACATTTATGTTGGAAAAAGCACTTTTTCCCAGAAAACTCGCTATATTTCCCAAGGGAAATAGATGCTTCGGTTTTGAGAAGTCGAATGCCCGCCATCATTCTGGAAGATTCGAGTTCGCGCGCTTGCTTCTGATTGGCCTGGTCAGTGTCCTAGGACCAGGGCCACCGAAAACCTATAAATACAGCCGTTTTGAGCCGTTATTTTGCCTTCGGGCTGAGCAGCAAATAAAGCTCGTTTGAAAGCCGTCTTTTTCCTTTCTTGTTGGGGGGTTCTAAGTTGCGAGAGTTGGGTCCGAGTACTTGCGTTTTGATTATTCGTATCGTTTGCGATATCGTTGCGTTTCATTCGTGATTGAGGTACTGCTCGCGGTCTTCCTGTCCGTTCTTGCTTTTCTCTCCCAGGGGGTCGTAACAATTTAGCGTATAGCCCCTTCTTTTACAGACTGTCTATGAAGACATTCAACTGACCCGTTGGCTGCCAGGTGGTGAGCCGTGTGCGAAGTCGATCGCACCCAACGGTTAGGACCGAATCGTCCTGCAGCAGTGCGTAGAGGAACAACCTAGTTCAGAGCCAGGTTATGATCGAGAACTCAACATTACCAGTTTTTAAGCAGTACTAAGTGACAGTAGTCTACTGCATATCTCAAATATAACCAACATTGAGAAGAGCAAAGTGATTTCGCAAATCCCAAATCGATTGGCCACAGCTGGATGAGCAGTATGAAATGCATGCATGGAAAGTTGCTTTTCTTAATGTATATAATGTCGAATGCGACGTTAGTAAACACGCGAGGCTCTTCCATTTGCTGACGATATCGAAATAGTTTACACATTCCACCAGCACGGCCATGTCGATTTCTGTCCACAAATTATACGACAGGACATAGCGTCCCTGCAGTTGCGGTGCAAAACATGGCTGATGACGTTCTCAGCGTAAAATCGAACTTCATCACTCATGGTTGTAAATTACCCCCATGGTTCCGTCTCACAAGATGGTTAAAATATTGATATAGCCACTCCGGCCACAGACCTAGGACTATGTTACTCAAACTCCCTCAATTTCTCCGAACACTTGTGCATTCAATTGGCAGTAATCTAAAAAGTAAAAGGACAATAGGCTGTATTAAAATGACGTTCAGTCTACCGGCTGCGAGGCCGAACCTTTACAAACTGTGTTTGGCCCGAACTCGAGTATTGCACATTCATTTACTGCGTTCTACGCAAGTCTGATAGGCTTGTTTTAGGAAACCTTCAGCGGTCATTTACCAAAGGCTTATTAAGATATTCTTCTTCGTTCACCCATAGACAACGCTGTCAAGAACTGGTATTGATTCACTTTGGTTAATAAGACTAAATTTGGACCTTACACTTATTAAGTAGCTCATGCATTCGGATGCCATCACCACAGCGTTCGTCGTTCTTTCACATCACAGCCCTGTTATGTTCTAAGAGATAAAGGCTCCACTTTGGTGACCCTGCTGGCTAGGAAAGACATACGCGCAAACTGTCTTATTGGAATGAACTTTCAATTGATTTCAGAGCCATTAACAACATTCAGCGTTTTAAAGTTCTGACAGCTACCTTACACTACCAGACGTGATGCTCATCTTCAAACTCTGTGTATCCACTTTTGGGTGTGATCTGGGAAACACCTGACCGTCAGCTGCACATGACGTACAGACCCGTTCTTGCAGTCTGAACCTCTCGAAAACAGCGTGCTTAAGACGGTTCGTTGTACCCCAATCGTTTGGACTACTGAATGAGCCTGGAACCGTTGTAAAGCCAACACCACTTTATTCATGTGTGTTACTGTACATGCACTACCCGGATTGCTGGTAAGCGTAAAATTGGCGCTAATTAGTGAATCCAGCAAAATGATTTTACGTGAGCTATGCTTAGAACACGAACATTTCATGGGGCCCTTCAAACCGTGGGCTCAGTACTTTGGTTGTCAGAGTAACTTGCAAAATACCATAACAAATAGTTGACGGAGTTATCTGTTTCATTAAGCGAAGCAAAAAACACTAGTATTATCTAAAGTCTTTATGAAAAATTGTCGCATAAACGTCATCCGTCAGGGTAAATGTGATCACTCTGTATTTCCTCACACGACATGTAAGAGTGCATTCCTCCTATCGACCCCATAAACATCCGCTGCGCAAGGAATATTTTCCGACGAGTGGACACACAAGATCTCGCCTTGACTGAGTGGTTTACGGGATGTTAAACTCCCGGAGAGTTTTTAACAACCGACGATGTCCTGCGCTGGATTCTGCCCAATCGTTTGCTGGATTTCGGATTGTCCCGTACTCCGCCGCCCAAGTCGGTTTGGGGTGCATTTAGACATATTTTCCAGTGTGCGCTTCAACTAACTGAAACATCCGTGACCGTGTGAACGTTAAATAAATGTGACGTCACGTTTTTGAACCGAATCTGTGGAGCAAGCAAACAGCACCGTTTACCGCTGTATGAGTCAAAGTTTTGTAAACTGTAATCATTTCCTTTTTGATCACGCCCTTCTTGGTAGTAGATTTCACGTTTTCAATATTATATAATCATTTGTCGTTTTGTATTGCTTGTAATTATATACATTTGTCTTGCATATCCTACCGCGCTTCTCACATATGTGTTCAGAAATATATATCATTATTATTAACACTCGAAAAGATAGAGTTTAGATGAATCTGAGGCATAGAATCGATGGGTCTTTGGTAAAACAGCAGGTATTTTCTGAGTGCAACAGGCTGTAGTACTAAAGCAGGTGGCACAGAGTTCATACCAGAGGTCTTGCGTCAGACGCACATAGAAGCATGCGTGCAGGCTCACCGCCACTAACTGTTCTTTCCATCTAATACTTCCGGTTTCGCCTTTGGATGTCGGTTGAGCTGTTCACTACTGGCCGTACGTTTTCAATATCTTCAAACTGGCGTTGCCACGGTTGTACGGCCTTGCAAAGTCAACGTGCAGTGTTTCTCGTGCGGGAAATTTACGCGAAAGTACTGCACATTGGAGACATCTATCTATCGTAAGCCAACTTAACCACAGGCTTTAGGAGGTTACGGTGTCGTCACCAAAAATGATAGGTGATTATCACTCCTGCCTCACCTCAGAATCTATCAATAANTCAGTGTTTTAAATCTATCAATAAGCAGAAGTGAGTTGTTGCCACGAAAACCAAGGAGGCATCTGTTTCGATGGGAGAGGATTCTACAGCAGAACGAATTCGAATGTAACCATCGATTCAGAAAGCAACATTTCACTGCTGAATCAAAATGGAGACGCCAACACAATCGCTACCATACGTTCCGCACCACGTAGCGCGCCACTTTGATAAGCATGCGGAATGCAGAACATGGGGCGCTACTGGTCGGATCCCGAAACTGCTCCTGTTTAAAAGATGCTGTTATGGTTAAGGAAAATCAACTAACAAAGAAATAAAAGGTAAAATCCGTGAAACGCTTTGTCTCTGGATGTTACAAGAGCGGCTCAAGATGCTGTCAGCAGTATTACCTATTCCGTGTCGTTTACTGGGATTAAAAAAATTACTTCAGCAAGCCAAAGCGCATTGGTAACATGACCATCCAGGGGTCAGCACACTCGAAGTGGCCACAAGAGAAGGACCTTGGTTGTTAATGGTGATGAAACGGCAATTTTGAGAACTCTATGTGAGACATCAAACACCTTGACAGATTATGGATGTTCAAAGGATTGACTAGTTGGGTGAACTCGACCAGAGAGAACCGCTGCCAATAACCATGTTACAACCAGTAAAACTTGGTTTCGGGTTAATTACTTCAATAAGTGAGTCGAAAGTTCCGTTTGTGAAGGTAAATAAACTTGCCACTGTCGACCGTTGGATACATATTTGGGGAGATCTTCGTCAAATGCACTCAGGTCAAGGCTCTTGTTTCGAGAACCTCCAAGTTCTTGAAGTTTGCAGGGTACTAGGAGTAGGTCAAAGACGAACTACAGCATACCACTCACGAGACAGCGGGCAGCTAGCTCAAGCAAAAAGATTACACAACAGCCTCCCTAGGGCTTTGTGTCCGAGAATACCGGTGACACTAACTTGATCACACCGAAGTGTCTGTCAGAATACAACAATGGGACGTGTTCGTAGACCCTTCACACTCTTCTCTTGCTGTGGAACGGCGAAGAAGTGAAATTATGCTCAAATGCTCGATTTATAGCCTCCCAGGAGATGTGGTCCTCATTTTCAGGGTACTTAAGTAATCAGTTAACTTTACTTCAACGAGCGGTCAAGATGGGGCATGATATTTGGCGAAGAAGGGAGTTGAGCAAGGTGCAACAGAATCCAATTGAGTACACACGGACTGAAATTGATATGGTGTTCCATAAACGACTGCTCTACCTCTTAGAACATCACGCCAATAATTCATATGAAGATCTTTGACCAGCGGATATTCGATCGATCGTGGTAGACAACTGTGCATAGACGTAACCTTGATCTGTTTTCTTATCGGTACCAGTTCGATTAATTTGACGCTGTTATGTGCTACGCTATATATTTCTGTATACATGTTCCGTCGTCCATCCTGACCGCCCGTTAAACCTGTCATAATGGTCGCGCAAAAACTAGGGAGTTTTCAGCGGTCATCTTTGTTTGCAATCTATAAACCGCCCAATCGTTCAAGGTTGCACATTTGACCGTGTGGACGGCTTCAAACAAGATGTAGATCGATCATCCTTTTCGGATTTACAGTCACTTACTCACGTTGCTGATGGTTGTACTCCAGGTAAGTCGGCCTAACGGACGCCTGCAGTTATTTATTTGTATGTACGCCTAGTTCTGTCTCCATGTACAGTACAATAATGGAGCAGGTTGCCCGCAGGTTACTATCAACTCCCCGCCTTATGCACCGAGATACCTACTTGACAACCGCCGAAGCGTGACTCCAGACTATATCCGAGGCAAACATCAACAAGCGCTAAACGGTGGGCAGTTGAAGTGGCGCTTTTGTGGAACCAAGTATGAAGGACGATCCAACTGAAAATCTTCATTGACGAGAAGCCTCCAGCAACTGCGGATTTTGCACTCGCTACAACTGGTGCGCTATTTATTTGTTGAATGGCGTAGTTTTCTTGTGGAATGTGTGAGACCCCTACGTGAACTGGATATCATACAAGACTGTGAGGGAAAGAAGTCCAGGATGGTAGAAAAAAACTGTTCAGGGAGGAAAAAACATAGAAGTCAAGTTTGTTCCCCATACGTTTCACATCAGTCAGGCCTGTAGCAAGTATTCTAAGAATTGTTAAGACATGCCGTAATTTCGGAAGATCGTAGTTTCTAACTAAATTTCATTAGTTAGATCGAACTAGTAGAAGATAAACCTACGATAATAACAAAAGGTCTCTACGCAACTTTTTCATCGTTTTCTAAACTTTTATTTACGATTATGAGGACACTCGTAACGTTTTGGTCACACTGTGGCCGTAGCACAATTCAAAACTTCTCACGCATCTATGTAAGAAAGTGAACAAGGTATTAATAATTCTTAATATTCTATAATTGTAGAGATTTTTCGTCCCCACTTTCGATATAGCAATATTAACTGCACATCGGAAATCTTCCGCTCCGCAACTAATGTAACTGGTCGGGGGTTAGTTTTGGCGCGCGATTGCTCAAGGACTCACGAAATTCAGATGACCAATGTTCGCTATCAAAGTAGTTAGTCAAATGTTAGCACAGAAATCACTCATTAGTTGATTCCACGTTTCTGGTTAGTTGATTAACTATTAGTTGAAAGGCGAGTCAGATTAGTGTGTTCATAACAAAACAAATGTGAACCAACCTCGTTAACAGCGTCACGGAGATCGTTCGAGCAACAAGCGGACGCTCATAACGGGATTTACTTACATCGTGTTGTTCACTGTAAACCGGGTTCCCTCGAATATTGGTCAAGTAATCCCGCAGTGGTTGAGGAAATCGCGAGATCATCAAAATTATTCAGAATTTGAGCGAAGAATGACGTCCGGCCTAGAGGTCCATCCGTTCTCTGCAAAAGCATATGCGTTCCCGCCTCTCTCCATCATTGAAAAATTTACTGTACACTTACTTGAGACTATCTACATAGAACAATAATCAAATTCTTCGCCAATATACCCCCCCATCCGGGAGTACATTCGCTTTCGTACACGAAAAACTGGCAAACTCAGATGGAATGAATGTGACCTGAAGTTTTAGTAAAAT
>QNGE01009085.1:0-14094 GCA_008508345.1 Paragonimus westermani | reverse complement strand
GCGGATAACTCTGTGTTCGAAATGGACCGGACAGTTATTTGAGGATAAATCACAGTTAACCCATAAAACATGAAACCATATGTTATAACCCACAATGGTTCACGCGAATCCGTTCACCAATTAAATCCGTGGAAACAGTCGAAACATTCAATTGTTTACATTTTGGTTTTGTTTAATGGAAAGGAGATACGTATAACCTTCGTCTCACTAGGCAGCGCTCATAATTCAAACATCGCCACCGTGAGCACAGATTAAATGACAGTCTACAGCAAACAAATATGTTTAGTGTAGAACGGTTTCGAAGTTGCGAAATGTCATGCGTATTCATGAAACGCTTTCGACACTGGTCAATATCACGTGCACATATAAGGTCGCAACAGCTCAAATCCGAATGGTCTTATAAGGACCATCACCAGTCAAGTTGCGCTTCGAATTCGGAAACTTGTAGGTCAGTCTGACACATTATTAGACTGTTCTTCCGACGATCGTTTGAATTATCCGTGAAATATTCGGGTTCTCACTGAGTCGATCTGACGAATGCAATCTGCGCCTCCACCCATATCCTCACTCATTGACCAGAGTTACTATGGCTCAGATTCGTTCAATGCACATTGTACACCGTAGAACCGATCCAGAAATCCGTTTGTCAGAGACAAAATCTCCTAGCCAAACGGACATTGATTCCGAGAGTGGAGCTTACTACAAGTGATTAAATCGTAATAGTTGTGCTGCATCTCGTCGGTCGAAATTGATCGGTCGTACACATCATTTTTACTTTCTCATTGAATGCGATGAGAAGGCAGCTTGACAGAAAGTTATTTACACGCACTCGCAGGGTTGTGCGACAAGCAATACCCCGGTTGGCGTTCCCGTATGCATTTAGAAAACCGACCCAGGAGAATTTGGGTATTTATGGATTAAGCAAAATATACTCGGATGATTTTATCGGCTGATGGAATTTGACCACGTATTTGACAAACCTCGCTTGCGTCGGTTCATCCACCAAAACGGGAATGGGAGTGAGATTATGTTGTCTGTCTGTCCTCTATTTTGAAGCCGTTGACGAGTTCACGGACACTCACCTCCAGCAAAGCTTTCGTCACAGATAAAGGGGTACTCACAATTTTGCAGGAGCGAAACTTCAACCAGCTTCCTTAGTTGACAGAAATTAACTTACAGTAAATGTGTTAGTTATGGACCCGCAGATGTCACCAAAATACTCCTCAGGAACGGTCGAGTACACTCACGCTGTGGCGGATCGTCCATCAAAGCTTAAGAGGTTGATCGGACGAGACGTGATAAATATGTTCAACTGACATCTGCGCACAACTTCAACATTCGCACTCAGTGGTCAAACTATCACCGCCTTGTCTCGTCTATTCCATACGCCGCATAGACAGGGTGTTGTCCTCAGGTACTGCTGTGCTAATTACGCGAGTTTATTCGGCGAACCAGTAGAATTCAGATAGTTGACTGGTGACAGCAACTCGTGCAGAGGTCTAGTTTTCAGTGGACTATGGTGACACTTAGGTGGAAACTCACTGACACTCCATTTACCGAGTGATATCCCTTCATGGTATCTTCTCCAACGATACAAAAATATGTCAGCATATCAAGCAGATAAATGTGGAAGTCTTCTTGGTAGTTCACGAGAACGAAACGCTTCTACTCAAACTTGTGCTCATGTAGAGGAACGGCAAGCCTTTTAAGTACCTCCTGCGATAGCCTGATGGTATTGCTTCACTTTGCTCCCAGCCACTTAGCAACGCTTGCCGACAATCTATCGAATGGACATCCCACTATATTTCTATAAGTTCTTCGGAAACGCTGCCTTTGTGCAAGCTATTCTGCAACACATGGATAATATGGACGAGTCCAGATAAGATCTACATTCGATGTTTAAAGAGGACCGAGGAAATATCTCAACACTGTTAATCAAGAGACATCGGGGGCCATCGTACCGGTCTATCCGCACCGGTCCATGCTTGCTGAAGTGCGCTGTCCAACAACTGGCGCAGTACGCAGTGGGACTCGTGTGTCTTGCAAGTGAACGTGGCTAAGCGTTTAGGTATGGTGATTATGTTTCGCATTACAGTTCGGCTTCATCTTTGTCGCTTAGTTCTGCAGTAATTGAAAGAAATATTTCTCACTAAGATAGCACCTGACTCAATAAAATTCGACTTCAAGGCTGGAATGATCGGGAGGTTAGTTATTGTATAAATTGTTGAGCCTGACAATCAAAGTGATATTAGCATCATCACAATAACCCAACTACTCATTGCTGTCCAAGTTCCCGGAGTGCTTTACACACACTTGTAAGAAACTCGCTGGGTGTACGGTAGAACATAGGTGACTCACATACGTTGTGAAAAATTCTTCTCTACGGTAAATCTTTTCGTTCTTTTTTATACAAAGCTGCATTAGCCAACTCGACAGGAGAAAATGAGACGTGTCCAATAATGTCGCTTATGTTGAAAGGTATGTGACGGAAAAGGCTATGCAGCTCACTTTGTCCCTCACGCAAGGATTTTCCGATCATTGTCATAAAATGACTTTCTTAAATTCACTCTCATTCGCGCAGCATTTGGCGTGGATATTCCTCAGTTAAACCGTCAATTCGTTGAGAATGTTGGCCCGTTGTTTAGCGGCTACATTTTCTAATTTCTGCATTTGGGATTTTATTCACTTGATGTGCATGAATGAACTCACCGAGGAAAATGGAATCACCACAAGATTTTCGGAAATGTCAACTTAATGGAATACGTTTAAATGGTGAACTGAGGCAGAATAAAATCTATACAGAACGAAGTGTTTATCAAACACTTCAGTAAACAATATTCACCAGTTTATAGAAATTAAGCATTAGTCGAGTGTTTAGAACGAAAAGTGGGACAGGCGTAATCTGTTTGCAGAGCATTCCAATTGATCGCGAACAGCTGTGTCTGTAATTCATTGCGTTTCATGCACATTTCTGTTGCTGTTCGTGTCAGGGACAGTGCAGCTGACAATCTAATAGTATTATCCGACATTTCTAGACAGGACTGTGACATCATGAACGATACTGTAAGTTGTTCTCATTAGGCGATTGTTCGTGTCCCATGTTTATTTGTTGGCATTTCTTCCACCCTGAATGGCAGACTGCCAATGAAGGTTAGGGCCTCCCCACTTTCATCGTTCGCAGGTGCTTCTGAAGAGACCAAATGGCTGCTCTCACAGCCGCTAAGAACTAACAGATGTATGTGCACTGGCCTAACTGGCGTCGATTCAAGTTCTGCCACCTCGGATACGCTATCGCTTGCAGCCATTAACTTGGCCGGCTGGACCAGCATCTAATCCTGTCACGAAAGACGTGGTTCACAGGCAAATTGTACAAATCACACACAAAATGGACATCGGGTTGATCACAAGTGTTTTTCTTACTATTCGGCTTGCGGAACCAGTTTAACCTACGTGCTGCACACAAAATGTGTTACGCTTGAAGAAAAAGCAGCTCCACGCCACCTCGTAAGCTTCGTAATGTGCAAAAATCAGTGTACATTATGGAAGTGGCATGTTCCACAGATAGCATCTTTACTTTGCGGACTTGCTACCAACGCGGGTTCATTCTCTAATAGCCATGGCTGTGCAGTCATAAGTGAGTTGTCTGTGTGTGCACTCTATGGGGTGCAATAACTGATAACAAATCCTACAAGCTTGGTACCAGAGTGACCATTTGGTCTTCCTCCTTAACTTCCCCTTTGCTGAGCTTGAAACTGTAGGTGCAACTCATTGTTGCTAACGTTGCTGATCTTTCTCAAAAACTAAAGCACTCACCATTATTTCAGCTAGCTTTGTTGGTAAAAAAAATTGGTTGCCGTCCAAATTTGGTCCGAAATTTATGACAGAAAAGATCATCTGAGATCAGTTCACTTCCCTCCCGACGGCACTCCTGGTGCGTTTGCTGTTACTGTTGACCCGTATGAGGGCCTGGCAGCCGAATATATGCAACCGAAAGCATTATTAGGTGGAAATCGAGGGCTCATACTGTGGCGTTTAGATTGGCCACTGTCACGAAGCTTGCAGTTTGGAATGACAGCGACGTGAACTAATCTGTCCACAAGTCCAAATGATTGGCCCTTTACTTGATGTCGAGGTCCAACATGGTGAACCCGTCAGCGTGCACGAAACTGAAGCTATTGAATGCGCAAGCACAGTCTGGTAATTCACCCCAACCTAATGAATTCTAGCTGTTGATGGCACCCGTAGAACAAACGTTCATGCCTATCGCACTCAAGGTGAGTGCATGCTTGAAACGAAAACTTAGTTGAAAATCCACCGGAACTAAGCTGACCAGACAGTTTTGTGCAAGCTATTTTCTTCGGCGGCTGTCAATTGGTGTTCGAGACTGTGTGGGCGGGAGAAAATTAGAACTTATTACCCAAGGAGATGGAAGTCGTTGTGCGTTTATTGTATGATGGTGGACCCCACGAAAATGAACATGTATTTGAATCATTTTGGTTTGGAACACCTTACGTCTGATGAAAAGAACCCCATAATTTGACAGTAAGACCACTGGGGAGGACCACCGTTTCTCTACTCGTCTGAAGTTCGCCTTTGACGCCCTTATTTCCGTTTCTAGGGGTCACGTTATCTCACTTTATAGTTGACCAGTAATGAACGTCTAATATTTTTGAATAACCACTGCAAAATTCTAACATCTGTGCAAAACGAACTCGGTAAATTCAGTACTAACTGTTGGATGGCCGCCGACTATGTGACGGATTATATCTGCAATAAGTTATCGTAGATGTGTGAAGTGTGTACAGCCAGGATCTTGGGGAATCCATTTTTTCTGTCCAAAACTGCTTCATTCCCCAAGAAGATAATTTTACTTAGTCAAAATATATGGAAATGTTTTAACCAATCGATGGGTGACCTTCGCTACATTTTTACCTATTTGACTTTTATACCGCTATACTCACCAGTGAATTTGTGGACATAACTACGATTCTTGATAACCTTCTTCAATCTTCTGATTCGAGTATATTCGTAGGTCGCTGTGAACCACGTAAACACTTTGTAAATTTTTACTGGAAGCACACATTTTTTGGGGGGAACAGAGTTACTTTTTGCACCGGTCTTTTGGTTTGACTTGGGAGCAATTACCAGGGACAGTCGTGTTATTCTTGAGGACCAAGATTTTCAGTTGCCCTTAAGACTAGAAGGAGAATTCGGTTCACATCAAACGCATTGCTATTCCGTGGACAAACCAGCCTATTTTTTTCAAGGGTGCATAACAGAGATCTTGTGTCATCCCAACGAAATGCTAATTGGAACCAATAGAGAAATATGCAAGATAGTCAGGAGTTAATGTGACGCAAACAACTGAAAGCGCACACGCAGTGTTTGTTGGCGGTGGTCCAAAGGGTTTAGTTGCTGCTTGTGAGATGAATCAAATTTCTCAAACACAGGACAGTGAATGTCGAGTAGTGGTGGGCACTAGCTATGGGTAGTCTAAGTCCGTTTGATACACATGTCCAATCTCCTGTATTCAAGAACTTTATTCCGAATGGAAGGGGTGTGAAGCCTCTTTAAAAACTGGATAACTGGGGAGTTTTATATACACCAGGAAGAGCAAAAATTCTAGATTCCTCTTATTCCTGATTTATCAATGAACATTCTTGGCAGCTACACTCTTCATCTTGGGCATCTGGTTAAATGGCTCGGAGATCAAGTCGAGTATTTGTACGCAGAAGTTTACTTTATTGTTGGTGCTCCAGAGGTTCTCTTTAACAGCGCTGGAGCTGTTCTTTGGATCGCTACCGACGATGTTGTTATTCACTAGGGTGGAAGCCCAAAACGTGAGCCGGTATCTGAGTTTCAATAAGCGATTTTACTGCCGTGGCCTACCCTATAAACAAGTCACAAAAATGTTGGTTTGTCTAAGGAACGGGGACTTCAACTATACGAAACCGGATTCAGAGTGTTATGAGAGCTCAGAAAGTCAAACAGGAAGCGGGGTACGTTGGAACGTGGTACAGGATGGAACTTAAAAGACAAAAATTATGACGAGCTTTTTGTCTTTCATCTGAATGGAGAATCGCTTCTAACATCCGTTGGAGTTATGATAGGCATGGACCATGAGTTCTATAACTCAACCCATTGCGTGAATTTCGACGGCTGAACCATCATTTTCGTTTTGTCAGGTTATTAGACAGGGGGAAACAAATCGCCTGTGATGCCATGCAGTTAATGAAGGTGTATTTCCTCCATTCCGCTTCACGTTACACTTGAGCTCTTGTAGTTGCTTGCCGTCTGACTGTAATTTTGTGATTAATGAACGGTTTGTGATATAAAGAAATCACTAACAACAAGAGATAAGCTTTTTGAAAAACCATTTATTAGTTTCTTCGGTGTGCAAAAAAGAATCTATCTTGCTGAGAATGTTCAGTAAGCGGTATTGTAAGTTACCACAAGGGATTTATACAGGAATGCTTCTCTCACATGTTACTTCATTACTAAACAAAGAAGATGAACTTATTCAACTTCTCTCCGTCTTACATGGGAGGCCAGCTATCGGATATTAGAGTAAAATATTGGCCGGTAATACGTTTTACGAGAATAAGTGTGAGCTGGACATCGTGTACAACATGCCTCGAAAACAGCTATGGGCGGTCCTCAATACGACGCCCTGTTGTTATCAGCGAGGTATCATGAATGACAGTTTTCAATGTTCGGAATAGTTAAAAACTAGCTGTGGATGGAATGGTTGAGAAGAAAGTATTCCCATAGTTTTTATTCACTGGGTGCGCTGAAAATATTATGGACTTTCGAATATTTCACGAAGAAAAATTCACAGTTCTTGTGTTCCGCTTCATTTTTTCGTATGTGAACAACAAACATTTGGCATAATCTGGGAAGAACTTGAGAGAAGTTTTCGCAAAAACTTGTTTCCACTGAAGTACCGGATAGCTGTTTGAACCGTGTAGGTTATCGACGGTATCATATGAATTAGCAAGTCGAAAGAACGACTCGTGAATAGGAGGTCACAATGAAAGTCCACATCAGTAGGGCTGCCTCGACACTTACTCACCAGGCCAAAATGTCACGGTCACTATGTTAGCCGGCTACCTACGAAAGGTCACTGAATTTTAACTTCTGAGCGGATGAAATACGGGCACAGAAGATAGGTTAAATAACGTTCGCGCAAATAAATAACCCACAAACATTTTCATCCTAGATTAAACAATTCTAACAGATTACTGATGAGTAGTCGGGGATTTGGTTAATTTCAAGTTGAATATCACTCACATTCGATCGCAGACTTCGCATTCAGGTAGGCTTTCTAGCCAGCTTCTTTCGAAAGAAAGCACCAGACTCAAGTTTCGCTCTCATTACAGCTCGTCTCTAACATGGATTATGCCGGTGACCGTGAGTAATGTAAACGGACAACATGAGAGGAAACTTGTGCATTCACAGTTATGTTGGAAAAAATGCCGCTTCACAAAACCTCATTCGAACGTTGCCAATGTACAACCTATTGATCTTGTGCTTTCGATTTTTGCTAATATTCCCGGCTTTCAATGGGAACAGTTGTGAACCATATCAGTAACGCTCGCCCAATTGAATTCCTCAATCGTGTTGTTTGATGCATTGCATAATCATCCCTTAAAGCAGCTCTACGTAAATCCTCCTCGGGTGGTATTTTCTGTTTCCTTTGCTTACCTATGAACATCCTAGGGTAACCATTTGATTATAGGACAGAAGTAATCAGATCTAGTTCTTCCGCAATGCTGTCGTGTGTACAGATTCGCTTTGTTTGTATGGATAAAGTATTCACTAGTGTTGGTTTTTATTGGACCGGTCCAGCCAACGTTCAACGCAGCTGAACTCCGTGTATTCGCTCGGACTCAGAAGTTACCACTGTCTTCAATCAAGGGGGATCAGCTTTTCGATGCCATTCCACATTGTGTTTACCAGTTTGTGTGTAACTGCGGAGAGGGTGACATAGGTAAAACCGAGAAATGCTTGAGCGCCAAAATGAAGGAACACCTACCAAGATGGGTGCAGAAGTCCGTGTTATCGGAGAATGGCGATGTTTCTGAAAAGTATAAACAACCATTTTCCTCAGTCGCCAAACACTTCCTGACCACCGGTCACTCTATCGATCTGTCTTTTACATTCAGAATCCTGTTACATCATTCTTACCCGAGATTCTTATAGTTTGCTGAAGCAGTTTCAATCATTTGACTGAAACCAGCTCTCTGTGTGAAGGTGACCCTTCCTTGGACTTAATGACTTAACCCAACCCGCTTGTTGATTATTCACCCCTCTAGTCGTTTACTATAAAACACCTATCCATGTTATTGTAAATCCGTTTCTGATGAGTCAATTTGAAGTGTTTGCATCTGCCAGTTTTTGTCTTTTGACGGCTTTGTTCAAACTGTTCGAGAGAACCGGATTGTTATCAGTTAGATGACAAAAACTTCAGCCAACTGCTCATGTTTAAGAATCGTCTTATAATTAGGCTGCATTAGACATACACCTTATCGTGATATCACTGGCAGTTTTGTCGTTGAGTTGATTTACATGGAAATCCTTCCATTGGTCCTGTGGTTTCCAACCTACTTATCTGAAATGCGGAAAGTTACTATGTCACAATTGGAATTCTGCTGTCTAATTTAAAACGATTCCACCATTCATAGCTAGCATAAAGTGACATGTGTTGAATGGCTTTTGAAATTCCCGCTTTTCTTTGTTAAATGGCCGTGTGCTCCTTTTTAGGACACATTGATCTGCAAAATGACAACTCAAATGAGGCATCAATAGGTATCAAAATTTGTGTCAATAAGCATGCTTTGGTAGACACTTGGAACGAGGTGTGCTGCAGTCATCGTGAATGGTGTGAAAATCCACACAGTTTATCGGAGCATTATGTTAAGCACGTTAGTACGTGAGGAATATGAGAAAGTGTCGACATACAACTGGAAGGGACTACAATGGGTTCAATTACATGTTTGGGTTCATTGTCGAGGCAGTTGTGTTACGGATGGGGAACATCACGTTGTCAAAGGGTAAACTAAAACTGCTGCAGTAGTATGCCTGGACGCTGAGAGTTAGAAGGAACGCGCAAGCTGGTTAGCAATAATTAAATTACCCAAGAGTTACCATGCTGGATGAGAACAACAATAAACTGTCAACCTTGGTAGCTAGAGCCGCCCTAATTCCTGATGGGACATTGGAAACTTCATTTTACCCCAAAGAAACATGTTGACCAAATCCTCTCATTTTACAGCAGTGGCCAATTTGCCACAAAAATAGCTCAATACATGCTCTGCATAATTTATTTCAATGTCGAAAAACCTTAGGGGAATGAAATGAGAATACCTTAATTGAACATTCTGTTGCAGCGGATATTCACAGAATCTCGTCAGAAAGGAACCAACAACCTTAGGAAAAAATACAGACCTCTAGGTTATAGGTGACAATACAGATTGCACTATCGTTCATCAAAACAATAAAAGAAATGAGTGCAAGATATTTATAATCGCACAGTAAAAATAACGGTAATCGATAGAAAAATGCAGTATACAATGTCGAGTGCAATGACTGCAGAAAGGCACTACGTCTGACAAACCAGACATGAATAAGTTGACTACCAGAACACCAACTAGCCATCAGAGTGGATGACCAAATTTCGTTCATCTCCATCCAACAGGATCAAACTAGACACGTTCAACAGGGACGTTGCAGAAGTGAATTCACAAGCAGTAACCTGCCCCGTAAAAGAATTTCTGAACGCCTCACCTTCGTCAATAAGTTTGACAAACAAGCCCATTTAATTAGACAATCTAGAGATTATTGACGGGGGTAGAGTTGACGATACATGAAGAGTAAACCTATCAAGTCCTTTAACAAGGATCCACAATGAGTAGCAAATCACACGGAGGTCCAAACGAAGATACGATCAATGCGGTAAAAGAATGAGGAGAGTGGTAATTAATCAGCTATATTCCAGGTCACCAGGTCACTTCGCCAATTTCTGCTGACACTCTTCAAACTTCACCAACCGCAACCCCCAATTTGTATGCTAGTGCATTGGTGATTACACTCTTTGCTGACGGAAAGTTTGCAATCTAATTGCTAGACTTCGCAAGCAACCAAACATTTGAAAAACGAGCCATCTTTGCAATAGTCATAAACTAAATGACAAACTGGTTAAGCGCAGTCCACAAAAACCAACCGTCCCTGGTGATGATAGGCAATACATGTTTGAATCCATATCTTAAACGCACACGTTGGCCTTTCCTACAGCGCTCACAATTGACATTAAGGTAAACCGTTAGGCCGTTGAATGGCATTTCAGCTCTATTACCTTACAGCGTTAAGTGCGTTTGGATATCTTAATTATGTGATAATAACCTTCGACATTAAACAAGCGCACTTTAATCTTAGTGGGTTCAGTTTGTTGATTAACTCAGCATTTTCTATGAAGACACTACAGTTCTACCCATGAAATACAATTATATGTGACCGAGTGAAGTTGAACTGATCGTTACAAATGCATTCAGAGTGTCAACTGCACAAAAGTGCAATGAAATGTTCTGTGTATGAACATGAATTAGATTCATAAAACAATTTATTGCAACACTATTAAGTCTTGAGTGGAAAAAAGTAACTGTCACCTCTCGAGGCGATTGTGCAGTCTGATGATCACTCACAAGTGACAGTGTTTGAGAGTTTGCATGTGTGTCTAATTCCAGGTCGATAGCGCAGTGGTTAACGTGGTCACCTCACTTAAACATTATCAGGACTCTAATCTCGACCACGGCAAGAATATACATTACAGATGAACTCCACCAAGAACGAAGATTGAGTTTGGTGCTCCCTTTCCAGCTGCGAGCAATTGTGAGTAATGTTCGATCTGTGTAGAACCAGAAATCTACTACTAACTGGTAACAAAACTGAAGTTGTAAAAGAAATCAGCTGTTGCACTCAATGATAAACGCAAAGACGACGACAAATGAACGAGTTTGTTAAGATCTATTGAAATGCCATCAAGGATTTCTGTAAGCTCAAAAAGGGTTAGATTCCAATGAAATTATGGTAGTTCACTGAACACTAGTGAATACCAGGGGATTTAAGTCAATATGGACTCGAACATCACCCACAAACGCTCACAGCTTTCGCAGTCCCGTGAACTTCCCAGTCAACTCATTCCGATTCGTTTTTAGTAATGATCAACCGTATTGCGTATCCTTGCCGTGGTCAGGCAAGAATTTCGGCTACTCTCTACTGAGACAGCCGTGCTCAACACTAGGCACCTGGCCTCACTTTGGACGCGACTGAATTGCTAACTACAAACAATCGGCGAAAATTGCCTGTGAGTACCGTTCAGATTAGTGGACATTTGACAGATTGAACCGCTGCTTGAAAGAAAGCAGTAATCTTGCTTCCACGTCCCCCAGAGGCATTAAAGCTCGACGCTGTTCTTACGCTGACAACCGTGCTGTCTGTCTAACCTATACACTCAGTGTAGGCAATTCAGATGCACTCATAGCCGCCTGGAACGTTAAGGTCATGTGGCTACACCATTATCAAACTAACTCCGTTATTGGACAGTTAAGACCCAGGGAACGTGGTTCAGTTATGACGGATCGTTGAGATTTAGTGGTACGAGCTTTTACGGACAAGGTGTGTTGGATGGATTTCCTAAAACAAACGAAGCTTAATGAAATCGCTATAGCAAAATCGAAGCATGGTAAAGTTTAATGCGATATGGTCAATTACACAATTAGACTAATACATAGAATGTATATCTGAAAAATTCGATTGTTATCATTTTGACTGCCAACGTTTAACTGAAACCCATTGTCTGACGCAACCAGATAAAACAAGTCATCAGATTTTGATGTTGGATGTCTGTATTATAAATGGCTTCCATCATAGCAATGATGTGTAATCGTGTGTATTTACAAAAGCGTTTAGCAGTTCAAGCTGCCAGGACTGATGGAACACAAGATCACTTAGTGAAAGTCGTGGGCGTGCTTGGAATGAACGATTGACATGGTTCAGCTTCCTAGGACTTACGTTATCTGGCACTGAGGGAAGGATTCAATTCAGATAATTACAAAAGCAAAGAGGTAATGCTGGCTGCAAATAAGGGTGAAATCTAAGTCGATGTGAGGGCCAATAATGTGAACAATATTGATGTAAACAAATCACTTACAGCAAATTCGGGAAAAGAAATAGCCCGTACTCAACGAAGTTTCTATTGTGCTCTATCACATTATTTCATGGAATCACATTTTGCGAAAAGCATATTTCGGCCGATGGTTAACCAGCATACAACACGGTCCGTTTTACAGCAGCTCTTGCTTTTTGAGACCGTTATCACAGAGGTGTGAATCATCCTGTGGTCGAAACTAAACTTTTTCCTCAACTGCGGCGAGTCTTTAGAGATTCCAACGGCTTCCTTAGGGTCTCCTGCAATCCTTTCTTGCACTGGAAGAAAAGGCTAAATTTTATCATGTGTTACAACTTATCCCCCTTATTAACCCTGAACTTTTTATGCATCTTGATGTTAATTACCGCATTCCGGCTCTTTGTCTGCGCAGATGTGGCCAAGTATACTTTACAAATCAATGACATCTCCGTTTTTCAGCAGAGCAAACGTCTATTACAACATGTACAGAGCTCTGTTCCCTTTCTTTCTCCTCCCTGGACGATACTCACAAACTTTATAATCCCCTGCTACAAGTAGTCATTCATCTCCGGCTATCTGCCTTTTTCTCTCACACATTACCAGTTAAACCGAACAACCCTATTCGATTTCTGGCATCAGATGACTACAAAAATGCAGGCTCAAGAATAACGACCACTCATATGATTTCCTTCAAACAGCAACCAGATCCTTCCTCATGTGCATGCGACCGGCACTTACCACAATTTTTGCATACAGAGGAAAGATCTAGAAGGATATTTCAAGGTCTTGAAGAAATTAGTGGTGTACAGTAAAACAGCAGCGGTCTCAACACTGATCCATTAGGTACCTCACCAAATACTACATCCTTCAAAGGCCTTTCATTCAATATCGCCACACGGAAGATCGCACTTTTAATAGTCTTGAGGGAGGAACAAGATTCACAATTTTGAGAACTGGAAGTCAGCGATCGACTGGGTCGATCACTTCGAGGAAGTGTTGTCATTATAGTCATACTAATCTAAATATACCTGAAAAGCCTTTGGTTTTATATTATTATTGCAGACTGAGTTCATTTCAAGCTTAGTCATACACTCTCTTGTGTATTTTGGAATATTTCTGTTAAGCCGCTTTTGTCAACGAGGCCTGTTGTGCCCATTTACTAGTTTGCACAGAGTTTGGGATTTTTGCGCATCTGTGACTTTTCATTTTCACTCCACAGCAGGAAGAAGACTCGTACACCGTTCACGCCTTACAAATATCACATTTTCGTTATTCGCATACGAAACTAGCAATCGTTCACGTGCACAGAGCATGTTATGAAGCGATATGTACTGAAATGGCGTCTCATCCAGTCAATATCGTCCCTAAAGAGGTCTCGCACTGAGATCTTACTAAATACAGTGATAGACGAAAATGGAAGCGTGTGGTTAGTTACTATGCTCCAGCGGCGGTTTACCGACTGCTCAATCTGCAAAGTGACAAATCCTCGTTACAACGACATGAAAATAGATGTAGTGCGCTTCGCAGGTCAGCTGATAGTTTAAGTCCGAACTTCCATCAGATCCTCATCAACAAGCATGTCGAAAATCCGAACTCGCGGTCGAGATATCACAAAACTGTTCAGTCCAGTTTTGAGGCATTTATCTCATACATAGTGGGAAAGTGAGAGGAGCACTGTGAATGAAATAAATTCTGTAAGATAATGGTAGAGGTCCCCTCACCAGAAGCATAAAATGAGAACGAACTGTGTAAAACACCTACGAATAGTAGGTCCCGGTAAGTGATCGTCATTGATATCAGAATGCGTCACATTTATCTGAGAGGCGGAAATTTTGATGGCCATCGGTGTTTGAAGATTCCTACTCAATAAGCTCAACGAACCCTGTCACCCTATGAAGGGATATCACTCG
>QNGE01009084.1:0-14095 GCA_008508345.1 Paragonimus westermani | reverse complement strand
GAAAGTGATCATGTAAGATCGGCTTGAGTGTAAACCTGTTGCAACAATAGCTTGACATTAATTTGTTACCTCATGCAGTCGGGTTGAATGTGATCTTATAAAACGAGTGGGATTGCGTACATCCAAGCAACAACTGAGTGTAAGCCAATTGTACGTGCTAAGCTAAATTGTGGGTGGTGTTCAGTTTTGTAATGACGAATCCCTGATTTTCCACTGTTGGTTTCATTTGGTTAGTTAACAAACTGCATTCTAACTTCGTCACATTTATGGAAGCCGTTAGTGAGCTTTTGGTTGACCCCATTGCTACTCCACTCTTATGAGAGTATAACCTGCTACATAATTTTCACTGAGGATTTTTTATACTGCGGTATTTTCGATGTTGTAATCCCGCAAACGTTGCTATCATAGTGCACCTGTGGGTAATTCTAGCTTTCACCTTGTCGTGAACTTACCCCGAATTGCGATAGTGTTAACCTAGTTTATGACAGCCTACGTCTGGCATGTCTGAGGGCCACAGGAGTAATCATAACAGTTACGGAGATAGGTGTTGCACGGAAATTTCTGTATGCATGAATGATTATGTGAACCTTTGAAACATGTTATGACCGAATGAGTTGAGTTTAGATGGTTTCTACAATAGTATTAGTATTTCATCTAATTATCTCGTATTCAATCCTATAAGGTCCAATTTGGCGATTTAAAAGCTCACTAAGGATGCCATCAACGCAGAAACTGCATCTCACTATTTTCTTCCATTTTTGGTATGAAAACACCGTTTTAGCGTGCGAATGAACTTGGGTAAGGAGGCTTCAGAATCGTACGCACGTAGGAGGTTGTTTTACAAGCAACTATGAAACTAATCACCGGTCCAAGACACATCACCCATGAGTCCCATCTGAACCTCTTGAATGTCACCGACGTGAGCTTCCAAAGCACTGCAGCGAATTACTATAGACGCACTCCTCCCACAGCATAAAGCGTGTGAGGCTGTTCTTCGTCCCAGTGGCCGACAGAGGATGACAAGGTCATGCTAAGGAGCATCAAACAAATTCCGACTTCGTACCTCCCTCAGGTGAAGGTTGTTTTTTATATAGTATTATCTGCCATAAGCTGCTCTTCTAAACTCAGTGAAAAACCGCAATTATGTTCTTATTCAGTTACTACTTTGTTAGATTTCCGTTACTTATTAATAGTTTGACAGATGTGCTAATTCAAGATAAACTTAATTATTAGACACTGAACTTCCGCTTGAATCGAACCGGAAACAGAAGTAGAATGTTTAGACGTAGCAAATGTTGTAGCGTGTAATATGTAAATAACTACTGAGCGGCTTTGGTAAGTTCCGAGTTCCCTTTGCACAAGGTCACCACGGGGAGTAATTAGCAAGACCGCTATCCTGTTGGTAACGTGCCGGTGAAATGTAGTTGATCGGAGCTACTTCTGAATTTTTACTGTTACAAGTGTTCTCTTTAATGTCATCCGTTATGGCAATGTAACACTGCCGTGCTTATTTGTGTGTGATTTCAGTGGTCGGTATTTGTTCTGGTTTAAAGATACTAGGCATTGGTATCCCGACAGCTGTTTTTTACTGTTATCTACCATAAGCTACTCTTCTAGAATCAATGACGGATCGTTACTTGTGAGTAGTTTGGCAGAGTGTACAATTTTTTAAAATGATATCGATTCTGATTTGATAACTAACTCTTTAAATCTTGACTTTACAGCTTACTAATAGAGAAGTCTTCTTAAGCTTGGATCAACTTGAGAAATAGGGCGTGCTTACAAGAAATCCGGAAGTGAATAGAATTTTTCATGCACATCACGTTCATACAGGCAGATCTGCCCAAAAATGTGTTCATGTGTGTCCAGTAAACCCAACTAACATATTGGGGAAAATCACTGAAAAGTGGAATACAATCCAGGAAAACGTTTTGGGAGAATCCCGATCTAACTGACAAAGTGATATAAAGATATCCATATATTTTAATCGAATCGGGATAAGGCTGAATGTCAATTTTATCATGGAAAAGTATGTCGCGCAGATGCTGAAAACTTTACCTTGCAACCTTTCCAAGTAGTCGTTGAATCGACCATGAACAGTAATGAATTCAAGCAAGCTGGAGAACGCGGATGAGCACTTCTGTGGACGTTATGTGAAAGAAAGCCCTGAATCTGTCAGAAGGGGGGGTGATGTAGGTAGATGAAAACATATATATCAGGGACGAACCCACACTAATAGTATGCACGGAGAAAGTACTTACACACACTACTGTTGTACTCGATTCCACTTTCTTAGCCGTAACTGCCAGTCTTTTATGTTTTTCAAGCGGCATAAGGCGACCTGGATTGGCACCGACATTTGGGATCAATGAACACTCCAAAATGACTGCAAACCCGAATAACCAACCTTATTGAACGAACTGCTCCGAACGCCCGGAATTCATCACCTTTATTCAATTAGCTCATATTCGAGACAGCCCACAAGTACATTCTCATCCATTCTCTGTTCTCTTCCACACCACAAAGAGACGTATCTTGCGATTTGTTGAGACGTTATCGATTAAACATACCAGTCTGTCTTTGCATACTCAGAAACAGTTCGCTTGCAAGCTGCAATTGACCGAATAGTTCAACATGGCGCGACAGTGATGAACTGGAGATAGGTGTTCACTTTTGTGCAAACACACGTGTACAACATACTGATCCGAAAACATTGCACGATCTACGTCTTTTGAGTAGTTCGTCAGCATCCCTAGGTGGTCGGAAACGCAATCAATCCTTCGTTACCGATTTTGTCATCGCGAGTTAGGATTTCCTGTTTGGGCAGAGGTCAGATTTGATGAACAAGCAGTAACACATCAACAAATTAGACGATATTGGTTTCAGTGTACACCCAAACAAGCCCAATTATCTCATTGGCTAGTCAAATGTGCGTTTTGCTTATAATCATTTGGCTGCAAACAAATTTTTTTGGTCATTCCCTATCTTTCTTCGACGTACGTCGAAAAACGTTACGCCGTTGTGTATGTCATCACTTAAGGTAGCCGACGATACACAGATTACGTTCACTATAGGTAATGAAAAACACATCCAAGGTATGACTAAGCATGCATTTGAATTGAACCTACACTGCTCTCAAAAGCTGCTAAACATTACTTCACGAAACGTTTTATGTTTCTGACGAATTTAGCCGAGAATAGGCTCATCTTTGTTTTTGTACTGGCTTTCACGACCAACAGTGTAAACCTTGATTAGTGTAGTGCCTTTACGACTGTCCATTTTGGGCCTATTTCTCTGCTAGGGATGTATTACCTGAGCACCATCTTTATCACTTGTCTGCCTGTAATCGATTTTCGCCTACCTTTCTTTTTGCTAAATCTTTCGCCTTCATAGGAAGACAAGTCGAAAATTGTAGCCAGTTTAGTGTTGCTTAGAACGTCGACGCATTTTGTGCGACGACATTTTGCTACGTCTATTTGACCAAATGATTGAGTACGAGATGGACAGTGAACTTGATTTTGTGACTTAAAAGACTTTGCAGGTTTTGTAATTCAAAATGAACCCAATTGTGAAAAATTTGACATTCTATTGAATTCAGATGAGCGACAGAATCAACAGTGTACTCAGTTACCCACCCAACCATCTGTCATAAGGAAACCTCAGCATAATTTGTGGGATTGACCACCGGGCAGAAGTTTTCGAACAGCCCAAGCTGAAACCTACGAACGTCCCTTTTGAACAGTGAACATATTGCTGAGAAATCCTGCTCGGCTTTCAATCCCCTAGATTATTTGGGGGGTTCCGTATAACACAGAAGGCTATATGGGTGACTGATTTCAAGTGCGAGATTTCTGGGCTTCCGTTTAGGCTCTGTAGCTCAGCTGGTAGAGCGCCTACAGCACCGGTCCACAAGGTATACGCCCTGATTGAACTCCAGCCGAGACTTTGGAAAACTGGGACATTTACTAAGCCATATTTGCTAATTCCGATTTACTTTCCACTTTGTGACCCATAATTTAATAGCTGCTTAAACACTTTAAACTGTCTAACACGTTCACTTCATACACAAATCGACTGACAGCAACTACTTGAGAAGAATGACGTACGTGAACAGCTGGTGTCAAAGTACCTCCCAGGATTTGGAATTAGCAGGTACCTAGCTATTCTATGAGAACTGATTTTTTGATCTAGCAAACCACTCATCGTAACTATCCCCACCTCCATGTCTGATACCATCATCGATGCAAACACACGGAAAACTTTCAAGTGAGTAACTGTTTTTTATAAGATTCTGATATGGTGATGCTGCCCACCTCATTGGTGAATAGCCCGTAAGTTATTTATCAATTTTCCGTCAACTGCTCACAGAGACGAAGAACACTTACACGTAATCATTTGTCACAGTTGTGATCTCCTAAGTCAAGTGGCCTGGAATGACGCTGTAAGACGGATTTTTCTCGTAGCTTCGTGCAAGCTGCCTGAATATGCCTGGTAGCAGGCCACGCTGGACATTTAATTCAACCAAAGGTGCTCCCAAACTTAACGGGACATATGCAACCCACAATCTAATTAAAGAACAAGCAGCATATCAATATTTGTTGTAATACGACAGCTTGATACCTCAGAGTCAAGTAATCCAGTTGACAATGCGTTAGAAGAGATATACTATCAAAAATTGTATGGTTAAAATAAATGACACAAACCAAAACGCTTTGAAACTTGTGAGGTGACCAACAAGTTTCAATTCAATCAGAATGAAGTAGCCACCTTTACGATAGAGCCAAATTGTTAACAGTATTGTTTCACGACCATTAAAACGAACTGGTTGACGCAAATAAAATGTTGCCTGTAGAAATGTGAGCAAAATTTGTCTTCCGTGTTTAGAGTAATTACCCGGGTAATTACCATTTGCAACGGGAATGGTTCGCCACTTTGCGCAACACACTGAAAACAGTGACACAACTTGCGAAATTCTTCACACAACGATGGATCAAAATTAGAACCGGTGATTAGGCAAAATTTCCTCACATCTTGTTGTTTGCTTTTCATTCAAATTAAAAATTTTCGGTTCGCAGAAATGCACTGAAACGCGTAAAAAGGTGGACATCTAAGCGTAATGAAACCAGCAGCAATGTGAAGAAGACTTGTGTTTACTGAATAGCTAAGCGGTCACATCCAACAGGAAACCTATAAGTCAAATATCGACTTCACTGAGGAATGTGCCCCACAGTCTTATCCAGAAACGGCAGATATATATCTTACAAGCCAGTCTTCAATGTTCATGAATCTACTAGCAAAGTGGTAATATGACGGAGTACCTCATTGCTCTTACGTCGAAGCATCTGCCCATTATTTTAGTTAAATTGTGATCATACCCCTATAATTAGGCGGTGCACAAGTCAAAGTCGATTGCTCCTCAATCTCAACACCTAACATTGTGTTCTGATATCATTTCCTATCTGACTGAGTGAGTTTTGTACAAGAGTTACTGACTGGTGATTTTTCGCGTTCATTCTCACTTCATATCCCCCAGTTGAATAACTTATTTCGAAAGAACGCTACTTTCCGGCACTTCCAATCCGGGACGCACCGTAAATAATGCATCAAATGACAGGCTTGTAAGAAGTAAGTAGACGCACTGAAACCTTGCTTATTTGAAGACCGAATCGTAATTTCTCATCGGTACAACGGAAAGCAAAAGTATTGTCTCGAGTTTGTTGTGTTGAGCTTGTTTTCGTGTTCTATTCTACATTACTGATCCCAGTGTTCCGCTACATGAAACCTCCGTCCATCAGGGAGTAGCTCCTATATTTTACTATGGTTAGCTACCTACAATCCTTTAGTAAGTGGTGTCACTGCAGTGCTCAGGTCTGACAACATTCTAAACAACTTTTCCATCGCTGGAAGTGACGTGATCTCAACGACTAGCCTACGTAATGTAATGTCCCGCTCGTTTTAAATGGATCATCTACAGTTCAGTGAACAAATTCACTCGAATGATCTTATACCAATGTAGATATCACACATTATTGAACAGTTGTTAACCTCTTCCCGTAAACAATCAAGATGCCAGTTTTTTCTACTGAAACATATACGACGTTGCAATAAAGTCAAACTGAACAGCCCTCCTTTATCATTTTTGAACTGCATCCTCCGTTCTCACTGAAATGAACAAAGGAAGATGCGCTGTAATTATTACGGCATCCCTGTTGAATTCATTTGGTTGCCTAGATCCGTTACTTCCACTTGACCACATATCCCTCAGTTCCTTTGCACTTGGAGCTACGTTCCGTAGAACATATACAGCCAGCAGCGAGTTGTATAGCTCTGTTAACGATTATACGACACATTCTATGTACGTCATCATTGAGTGGTGGCCACTCCTGGATTTTGGTTCCAGTATGTCATGACGATAAAAACACATGTCAACCATTGTACAATCGTGTTTCTACGCATTTGTGTAAACACGGGAGTTAAAAATTGGCTGGCGTACTCAGAATACACAAGTGACCTGATGCATTAGGGAAAATGGACTGCTACTGTTTGTTGGGATAGTATAACTCAGCGTGTATGTCACGAGTTGCCTCACCGTTGTCCGAGAACCAAACGATGACTGACTTTGGAGCTGTGAGTGGAGATTTTAGCAACATTTGCGCATTTTCCTGGGTTGATTACGGTTTGTCGCTCTTACATTACTTGATGATGTCCTGCAAGAGTTTATTTTCGTTCAGAATTTATGTCTGTATGACCAAATAGACTGCACCAAGGATATCATATTTCTATCAGGACAAGTTGAAAAATGCACTAGTGTCGAGATTCACCCGTGATAGAGATGGCAAAGGCTACATATTTTAAGGAAACAATCATGTTGACCTCATATCTATTCAACTCACGATGAGTACGACCGAAGTATCCTACTCAAACATCCAGCCATATTAACTTTCGGATAAAGCTGGGGTTTGGCTAAACCACACTTCCATTCTACTCGCCAATAACCAAAATATCGCCCAACATATTCAATGATTCCTCTAACATCAAGCTGACAAGGAGTTACAACAATGGGGCCGTCGACTGAATTCAACAGAACAGTTGTTATATATTCCACTCTAGGCGATCGGGCATTTCTTACAAGCATATAGTAATTCAACTTTGTTTAATCTGAGGCCAGTTGCTTAGTGGCTAGCACGGCTGCCTCGGGAAAACGTGGTCGGACTTCTACTCCTGACCATGTAAAAAGTACAGCTTGTAAGACGAGCTCTAACGCGACTGAAATTGCAGTCAATCATTTCTGTTTGAAAGATAATACAAAATCTGTGGTAGTGTGAAAACTGTAATCCCTTGTGAGTGTCGTTCAATCTACGTTAACTCCAAATCACTTTATTTGTGCTTGTAACAATAATATGCCTTGTCAACTCAGGGAAACATTCAATAAAGTTTTGTCATGTAACTAATTCATTACGCCTGCTGTGTTGTCAGTTGTACGTCGAAAATTGGAAAATTTTGTTTAGTGAAAGAATCACATGGTGTTCTCTAAGAAGATGTTTGCTATTGTGACAACAGTCTGACCTTTACTTTGTCTTAAAGCGTTGTAAACTCCATTTACAATGAAGTCATTGAGTCCAGTGAGAATGGTGTTGATAGCCGAACAACCCTCTTGAACCGTCATATCAGCTGGAGTAAGAAAGATACTGTTGAAGCGGTCAGTATATCGTAACAAGTGCTGTGTACACCGATTTCTTGTAACATACGGAATGGCGGGAAGTTTATTCCACGGAAACCTGTACAAAACAGTTCGAGTGAACAGGAAGAAAGCAACTCACTGAAAATAGTTTGATGGTATTTTTACGGTTGAAATAATTGATATTCACGGCAAGGATAAGGCATTAATGACAAAGCACTTCAAAACATACCATACAGTGGAATCCATCCTAGCAATATCCTCAGCCACAAACCAGTTACAAAGCTGGGGCACACTGGTTCACTTACCGAATTGCTTGTCCTAGGGGGTACCAGGTGCTTCGCTGTTGTTTGCGATGGTAAACGATCAATTAGTTAATCAGCCTTTTATAAAAAATGGCTGTCCATTTGGGATTTCAGTGGCAGTAACACTTACAGAATACATTGACGTTAAAGCTAAACGACGATTCCGTATGCTTGTAAATGATTAGTAACGAAGGTATCCAATAACACTGTTGATCGTTTAATCCACTATGAATCCTGATTAGTTGACTGTCAGAGATACTCTAGCAACCTTTCGACATACGTTAGACTAATCCTAGCATAAAACCCTTAGAGCTCAGTGAAGCATTGCTAATTATGAACACTGGTCAAGCTTGAATACGCAAAATCAATCTCATCATCATAGAATTGGTTGTCTTATTAAGATATAAAAGGCCGGAGTCTTTGACTGGTTTGTCTAATTGCTGCCGATTTTTCCATATCATATAACCTTCTATGGTTTAACACTAGGGACCGATACTAATAACTAAAAATAAGATTTTGTGGCACAGGGCTTTCTTCTGATTTCACAAAGGCTAATTTGCTTTCAAACGGTTTTGGGATTGGATTGCCACTGAATCACTCGCCGTCATTTGCCCCACAAATCTGAATGAAACATTGTGAGATCACTCACCGAATAGATGTATGTGAAAACAGTGGAAATCGAACTCGAATATCTTATTCAGTGAGCAAGCGCATTAATCGATTTATATTTCTGTACGGTTAACAGCAGTGAAACCATCTTGGGAATGTTGTTCCTGCCATGTGAATTTCCTTCCAGTATTTGCATTCTAAACCATCATACTTCCGAATACAGGACACTACTGTCATGGCAATTAATTATTGTGTGAAAGAGTTATTCTGATTCTGATCTATCTCCTAAATGGAGGACAAGCTTCCAGCTAACCCCATCGACAGTGCTTACAGAGAAATTGTCAACATTACGAAAAATCGACCAAACTTGTGTTAGTTTATGTTTGATATAACCAAGTGTTCATGATATATTACAGACTGGGGAGTCGTTTACAATCCATGCAGTTGAACATCGGACAAGTGGCAGTCTCAAAAGAAACAGGCCAACAGCTAAAAATCTCCTCAGAACTTAAATCACAGCAGTTCGTGAGTTACGAAGGTTCGAAGTAGCGTGGAGTTTTCATCTTAGCATAATGAACACCTGATGTACCCCAACCCCAATAGGTGAGGTCTGTAAAAGTCGATTAGGCAAGATCTGCCATTTCATCCGAACAAAACATATTGAACATTGCCATGAAATAATCCATAGCTGATCATTTTCTGTGATTAATAAAAATCCTTAAATTTCAAGCATAGTCAAGTCAGGCGACTTATAAGTTTCGTACGTAGTTTTGCCGTACCGTGACATGACGCATATCATAACACGGTTGAAAAGTTCCAGATGAGGAAAAAAGAGCACTCGTGAATCCTCGAAATACTGCACCGCTTCGCTCGCAAACTCAAACAGGGTGCACTGGACATCTTGGGTAGGTGAACTACATCCGTAGAGCATATAAACTCAACCACCACTGGTTACCGTCTCCCAATGGACTATCAAGAATGTGCTTCGCCCCGCCGCCTTTTGGGTTAGGTTTCCTTTGGAATGAAGGATCTTTGCGGAGCTTCTCCCCTCATTTCCGTTCTTTTGCTAAGAAAACAGAGAGGTATATCGGTGTAATAGTTAGGACTTTCTAGTACTGCATTACTGTGCTCTCCTTCCTAGTCTTACTGCATATGCAAGGGTTCTATTGCACACTTCTCCCTCATATTAGGTTTTGCCATGTTAAATCAAAGTATTTCGTTTTATCTGCTTTCGATACGTGGTTTTTTACTTGATGGCCTTTATCTTCAATTTTGTGCGTGCACACATCAGAGACTTGCCTCGATCGTTGCTGCCCCCAAAGGTCACAATCAAGTTGCTAGGGGGCCAAACATCCAGGTGAAATTTTTACTTGAAGGATGCAACTGTTTACTTGCTTCCGAACATCATCTAAGCTTACCACACGCAATGTCCGAACACATCTAGACGGGCCAACAAGCGGCTCTTCCACGTACTTTGGAGACCCTAACCATCAATATCCATGATCGTGTTGAAACACAACTCCAAATTTCAGAGGTGAAGGAGCACAAACATTGGCTCCTGCAATTCAACTCTATTCAAGTTTCAGTTCACTAGCCCAGACGTGATTGGCTCTGTGTCTACGAGGGCACGAGTGGTCGATTGCATTTTTGGGTGTATGGACTGAGTGATGATAACGTAAAACACAGCCAGTGCGCACTACTATGAACCTTGGTGATAGANTGATAGAGCAGTGGTTGATGGGTTAGCATTATTTTTAAACTCATGTGTGAGCAAACTGTTGACCTGCGGACTGTGAGATCACAGCTAGATAGCTATTAACATCACTGAGAAAAGTCATGCTAGCACAACGGGGTCATTTAACGGGAATCCGGAAAGTCAACTTTTCCCAAATGGTGATTGAAGCTGATGATAATTTTACTAACGCTCTGGTTGTCATTGTTTTTGGTCAGTAGAGACTTACTGCATGCAATCTTACTCCGCCTCAGTATCGTTAGGTTCCACAATTCGTGGGTTGATTTAATCTCAAAAATGAGTTAGGTCAAGCTTATTTTTAAACATGGATTACATTAGTTTAACTGGCCAAAAAATTCATGCATATGAGTGCGGCAGATGTCCATCTATACGTGTACAGTTGAGTTCACATTAATTTCCTGCCAAAAAACTGTTGTTGGAGTTTACGCGAAAACTACCTTGTTTTGACGAGGGTGTAGCCTGACGGTATTTCGAACGTTGAAATTCAGGTTGTCCGAGTTTTGGGCTGCAGATACTTGATCTGGAAAGATTATAGTGTAGTCTGATATTCAAATGTTAGACCGCTAGCTATCAAGAATATGGAATGTTGGAATTATGAATTATTTGAGATATGACTTATGGTAATTTCGAAAAGTTAAGATCTCGAATTTCATATAGGGATGTCAGTAACCTGGATTTCCATCTGTTCATTCTGTTTGTCTCAGGGTTATCAAACTAAAGTAGCCACTATTCAAAAATGGCCAAAGAAGAGTGGAACAGTTGGAAACACGATGCCAGTAATTTCCGTAGACATTCGGTGGAACTGTTGGGTGAATATTGCCAAAGCGGGCTCATTAAAGTAAGCATCACTGTGATGTCAGTATATTCCATCAATTAGATGTCGTGCTGTGGAATGTAGGACGCCGGTGATTGTGGTAATTTATGCGATGATTTCACAAAGAAATGAATATCAATGATAATTAGTATGACGGAGTTGCTAATTTAGAACAGATCCAAGTGCAAAACATCTCGGCTTCGGGTGGCATTAAACCAAAGACAGAACCAATGTGGTTAGAAGTGGTTAGTGCTTTACAAGCTCAAATATGAAGCTCAAACTGAGAATCCACATCTTTGGAATCAATCACTCACCCAACACGTTGAGTCATATGGAGTCGACTAGATAAGTCAAGACGTTTTTTTACCAAGATAAGTTAGGCAGGCAACAGCCCAGTCATAATATTTCGGAGCGTACGGTGTAGCTTCTTGTGATATCTGGTAAGTTGTTCGCCGCTTCTGGGTGTGCTGTTTCTGACATTGGTTTGTATCCAGTCGATGTTCTGATTTTTCCCAATTGGTCCTTTTCCAAACTACCAGAGTCAAATGCTGTGAAATATTCACGAAAATGAATGAATTTCTGACGCATTCGAGCAAGTACAGATGAACAAACTCTGTGGCAAATTTAATCAACCGTCTGGTTACCTGAAATCGACAAATGGTGCCATATACAGTTCCGTTTCATTTGGTCGCATGATATACTATATTCCAATCGAAACAGTGTGAAACAGAGCGGCAAATGTGTGCTGATTTGCTCTGTAGCCTGACGACGACGCTTTTCTGTATGTTCATGATTTGGGAATGTAACATGCCATATCGCAAATACTAAGACAGAGAAGTATGGGAATTTTGCCAATGCATTACTCACACTGAAGTTGATTACGCAATGAAGTATTTAACACGTCTAGAGCTAAGAATTATCCTACAGGAGATTCAGCAGTGTATACGCAACAAGTCTGCATGGTAAGACAGTATACGCAAAACAAGTGAGGCATTTGGTAAGTTGTCTGCTATAAGAAATGACCATTCCAGTATCGTTGCGTTTGTCATACGGTGATTTGTGGATTAGCTCCAGTTAAGTTGTTTATCGCTGATCAACTGTTGTTGATAATTTCTCTTATCATTTGCTCTATTGTAAATCAATTTCCCCTGGGTTAATTAAGGTAGGTGACCAATCCGCATTCAAGATATATCATATTTTGCAGCTATTTCTAACAGCACAGGGTGAAGTGCAGTTGATTTTGACTAATTTTTGGGGGAGTTTCGGAGTCAAAATACATGTCGGTTCATTATGCTACTGAAATCTCCTTAAGGGCGATACTTGATTGCTCGGAAATGACTGAGTTACCTCGATCTGAAAAGAATGACTCCAGATTACTTGTGTTCAACAAGCTTGTAGCCACATGCACACCTTTATCTTGCGGGAACATAATTTAGTCATCAGTTGGATTGTGCATATAGCACGATTAACCTCAGGGGATATATTGCAACGGTTGTCAGCCTCACTTTCATATAAACTAGTTTCCAACGATCAAACGATTAAAATGACATCCGTTTCGTTATTAGACTGGTGCTTGATTACATGAACTTATGAAATATCAAAGAAAATCGCTACAGATGAAAATAGTTCTTTGAACTAAACTTACGGGCTGATTTCAACAGTTTGTTACCATTCTGTTGATGTTCGTGCTCAACCGTCCATCCACTGCTATGAGGATCCGAAGGCTGCATGCTTGCGAATTCGAAAACTCTCAACGTGGACAATTTTTGTTCACAGTATAGACCCGAAGTGATAATACTGAGCAAATTAAAGGTAACTCATTCAGCAAAGGAGTCGTACTGTGAAGTTACCAGCAGCTTGGTAGCACAAAATGGGGTGGGCAGATTTATGACCATAGTTACGAGTATGTTGTTCGGCTTGCTATAACTTGGTCGCTTGACACACGTTGATCGGTGCTGTACAATATATTATTATGTATTTGCAAGTGAGTGTAATGGCGAGTGATTGCGCATCTGTGAGGCTAATAGTTAGCAACTGTTTCTTAGTTATTTGTGAGCAAACGGCTAAAAAGATGATGACTATCATCATGTTGAAAGTCTATCACCTGGACAAAGAAAATATCGGCAGTTGTGTACTTGTATATTCTGCGGGTGAACAGAACCTAATGTTTTGGAGTCAAAATGTAGTCCGTTTGCAATAAAAACGTGTTGAAAGGAATAAAAGATCTGGACGAAGTTCTTTGTCCAGAAGTCTAAACGTGCCTCTAGGGCTCGATTAATCATGCAAAGACACCTGCTACAACAAATTATTCGATGACATACTGATAAACAGGTTGCGTTATTTCTGTCAGACTGAGCACTATGTAGAGATTCTGTTTCCTGTTATCTGTTGACCTCTCGGTCCTACATTAAAATGGATCAGGACACGAGAACTACTTTAGTATCACAAATTTCAAAACAGATCAAGACACACTTGATAGGCGAATGTGAAGGAATGAGTTTGGCATGATCGCATATCAGGCAAACACTTCACCGGGTACAAACGGTAGAGTTTGCTGTCGTCGAAAGGCATTAAAGTCTTTTCGATCAGGCGTGCACACCAATTAATCTAACATTTTGCCCTAAGTACCTTTCGCCAGATATGCCAGGGCACGTTCACAGACCTATTCACCTAATCAAGAAAGGTTTTTTTTACAGTGATAAGGGGACTCAAAATTTTCTATTAAAAACTTCTGACATTATATGTGGTGTTTTTAATTAGATATAGTTCTGTTTCTTGCAGTACTAGCCTAAGCCTAAAGACAATCAACCATGTCCACATCAGACCTCAACAGTGCGCTAGTTGCATATATTTAGCTACGCTGTTTGACACAAGTCAGATCCACACGTAATTTTACGGACGTAATACTGACAGGCACTAGCACTGTTTACAAGCAC
>QNGE01009083.1:0-12582 GCA_008508345.1 Paragonimus westermani | reverse complement strand
TATATATATATATATATATATATATATATATATATATATATATGAAGCACTACGTTCCCTTGAACCAATTCACCAAAGCAGCATGAAGAGAAATTTTGCAGGATGTTAACGTTTCAGCTTGCCTCGTCAGCCACATTACGAAAAATAAACAAAATATATAACAAACGCGTATGGCAGCAATAGTTAAATAAAGTAAATTTTGGGTCGAAATGCCGCTACCATGGGATGTGGACATTCACTGTGTATCTACGGCAGCCAAAACCCGAAATTTCTGCCATCAGTGAGGCTGTGTTGAGCAAACAAAGACAGCCAGTGTGGCTGACGCCGTCCACCTTTCATAGAAGCGGTCTTTGAATCTAGATTCACTCTGTTCAAATACAGCGATTTTTAGACATTTACTGAGAACTGTATCTCTGATGAGTAGTCAGGGGTTTGGTTCATTTTAAGTTGAACACACCTGATTGTAACGGCCGCATTAGGATAGACGTTCCAGCCAGCCTCTTTTGAAAAGAAGCACGACTCGACTTTCGCTCCCATTAGAGCTCGTCAGTAGTGCATACCCTTTCCACGGCCCGGATTGGAACTCCGGCCACGCCTTCATGAGACAACCGTGTTGACCACTGCGCCATTGATCTCACACTGGGCACGACCGAAGTACCATGTGTGGACGCTCAACCATCTTCGCTTGTTAGTAATGATCAGGTTACCCGATCGTCTCGATACGAGACAGTTACTGTTTAGTAACTCCAATCAATAGCCCCGTAGTTAGGACTTCCTACACAGGTCGAAATCTCTGACCTCATTAGACCCGCGAGGCGATAGTTTGATGAGATCGGAGATTTCGGTCTGTCGAGGAGGTTCTAATCGCGTGAGTCATGGGAATTCAGCCGGATGCAACAAGTTGGCTGGTTGATCAAGGAAAAAGCAGATTGAACAATGCGCGATTACGATTAGAACAGTTGATGTACAGCTTACGACTCGAGAGCTCAATCGAATGTGTATCAGTGTTGTAGAACATTGTTTATGTTAGCTCAGAGACACCAGTGTTGCAGCTAACCTACTGTAGGCCATGAGTGATGAAATGTGGAACACGAAATACGGACCTTTGAACCCAGCCGTTCGCCAACCACGGTGCGAATGTTGCATGGTGCAGTCAATGATCAGCAGAACTGTAGAGTTGTTTACAATTAACGGAATACGAAATTGCCTTAGCAACAGGGAAGCTGGGACCGCATGAATCGCGCAAGATAATAATCCACACTGCGAAGGACAGTTGAATGTTACGTTGAGGGAATAACAATCCGTTATCCGCAAGATTTCGTTGAAAGCGAACGGATGTTTTCGGGTTTTTGTTTCGATACCTTTGGTGGGAAACACATTGTACAAATTGTTACAGTCAGATATTCTCAGGATCGACTTGTGTTTAGGCTATTGATGAATAACAAACCATATCCAAAGAAGGCGGCACACGGTTGGAACGTGACAGCACCGATTCAGAGTTGTTCCGTTAACTAGGTGCGCAATTTACACTGGCGTTTGACGACGAAATTCACCGAAGGCATTGGACAACATACCAATTTATGCAGACCATAATGTGAATTATAACTAATCAGAAGCAAGATATACGGTAAAATCTGAGATCGTGTTACGGCGGACTTGTGCAACCCGGTTGTTCTTTTCGTGAAATGCGGTATCTTAGTATCAAGTGTTTCTAGTTAGACAAGAGGTTTCTGGGAGGAAGTTTCCTTCTTTCCTTTTTTATCTCCGAATTGGGTTTGTTCTTCCTCTCATGGTTGTGTAACAGTTAAACGTCAGTGTGAGACACTGTTGTAATGTTGGTGGGATGCATGAATGCATCTAACCTCAACTAGCGAGGTGTTATCGGGTTACAGACTTAGAGAAGGGAAATAAAGTAATTGTCCGAGGAAGTTACGAAAAACACGAACGACCTAATAAAAAACTTAAAGCAAGTGCTCGGACTGTTTTTGATAGCATAGAATACTGGCCGGTTTGTAGGTATTGTTAACATAATGAGGTTGTCATTGTACAACATATTGTGACCAAACAGAAGCCTATGACGTGGCCAAAAGGAAAATAAAAAGCAACAACTGATTTTAAAACTGCTCAAGGCCCACAAACTGTGGACACTGGTGATCGAGACAGAGATAATTCTCAACCAGAAAGAACGAGCGAGTGGTCGTGTGAACAGGGTTTCGATACGAGCATAGCACGACGGTTGATAAGGAAAGTTTGAAAATAATTTTGCAGTTGACGGGCTCACAGACAGACTGACCACAAACTGTTAGGGTGAATCAAGACAACGAAGAATATAAGAGAACTGGCAAACCTGACACTAACTCCGCAAGGGTACGACTCACAATCAAACGTGTAGGGATATCCAGTGAGGTGTTGGTCGTACGGAATGGATAAAGGCGGATCTCCCAAACCTAATCTTAGGGTGGGCGGTTTGTATTTGGAACAAGATATAGGGAACACTGGTAAAAACAACATGAACATCAACTTGAAGGAGTAAACAAACATTTAAGCACATTCTGTTCACATTAGAAATGGCTCCACACCAATCACGCTTGGGTCTTGAACGCTGAAACCACGCGAGTTTTAGTTACCCCGAAAAAGGTTAGTAGTAGGATGCTACGAACAGACAAATTAGCCATTCCAGCGCATGTGACCTTTTGAAGTACTTTTTACTAGGCAAAGGGTGAAAGAAGACTTGAAGTCCCACGTTTTGGCGCCTCGACAATGTCAATGATTGGAAACAGACGATCACTACATGCACCGTCTGACTTCAGTCTAAGAGGTTGTGGAACGATGGTCGGTTGACATTACTGGACAGAGCTAATCACAGCAAAAGGTACCCAGTGCGTAACCACTATAACGGAACGTCTTTCCCGTTAACTCTGGACCGAAAGCCGATCACAGTAGACGAAGTAGGGGTGGGAAAAATTTCAGCAAATTAAGATGTGTCAAAGGTCACTCTTACGCATAAAGGTCAATGTTCTGTGGTTACTGTTGAACTAAGACATAAGATTTTCGTTAACCTCGCAACTCACAAAAGAGAGTAGGTTGATAAATGAAAGTCTGAGAACCGTGTAGAATCACGCAAAGGATAAAACGTTCAACAGAATAAGAGACAGAAAAACCACGTCTTCCAGTGGTTGGAGAACAGGATACAAATGCCAGAAAACGGAGGGAGGTCCAGAATAAAGAACACTGCCGACAAAGTGGACAGGATCGTAACAGTGGTCAATCGACGTGAGACTGTTTATACCGTGAGTAACACTAATCAGCAGTTGGGGCATGATAACCAATTGGAAACACGGTACAATATACCGGATAGAGTGACTCATGGAAAACCTGAGAGCGTAGGGAACCAAAAGCAGATCAGAGTATTCGACCACAAGAAGCTAAGCAAGAGCAAGTCATTTAGAAAAGCGCAGTGGGCTATCTATAACATCGGTGAGTAGCAGACCTTATCCACTTGGTCAAAACAGAGGGAAGACATACGTCCCGAGATATCAACGCGCCAGGAGACTGACTGCACTATTAGCGCGCGAAGGGTCGGAACTATTCGGTTTGTTTTACTTGTCTTCATGTGCGGCTTGGTCAGGATTAATGATTTGACGTTAGCGAGTGATAAGTAGTAAGCTGTCTGAAAATAAGTACTGAAGATTATTACAAACGTTCGCATCGCATAGAGTTATAATTACCACTCGATCAATGTATGAAAAATCTATGGACGAATGTCAGGAATCATAATTACCAAACCGAACACTGACCAATCGGATAATGACCCGGGTAAAAGTTTCGTGCAAATGGGCGTCTGTGTCCATAACGGTGTTTTTGTACAGTATGTGTCACCCCCTAATAATCTACTACTTGATGTTGGCATTTCTCTATAAACGTCAGGCTAATGCACTCAATTAAATCACCATCGCTAACGGCACGACTGTGATCAACAGAACCTCAGAGAAGTCTGCTTCCCACATCGGACGCCCCAGGCATAAGCGAGCGATAAATAAGACCAGCTGGATGACACAGTCCGATATCACAACAGTCTGAGAGTACCTGAACGGAATGACTGATTTATTATTGTGAGATAAGTGCTGATCTACAAGCATCGGCTCAGTGACGTTCGAAAATTTCCATCACCGGCTTCATAAGTAGAACCAGTACGTCTCGAAAAATGGGTCGTAGAAAGAATCAGATAGGAAAACGATAGAAAAGACAAGCATACAAAAGTTATAATCCTCGTTTGGGTGCAGCAATGCTTGAGTGATCCACGTCAATAAAGTTGGGCTCGGGATGCAACGTCACATTTCTGGATTCAGCTTCCACAACATCGCCAATAATCCAAGCAGGGCAACCTTCCAATCTTTCCAGTTCCTCACAAAAATCATTCGCATTCTCGGGAGGCAGGATAACCAATAATCCACCTGAAACCGAATGCATTCTTGTGAATAGGCGTTCACACCATAATCAGTCAGAAACATGCCTTAGTATTCGTAGTTCGTGGCTGAATTCGTTCTCTTTGTTCTAGTTTGCCAGGCGGAACGGATACAACACTTCGCCACTAACATTTACACTGGTACAATAAAGTGTAGCTTACAAGTGTGGAACGTCGTGAGTGAACTTCGAGGTGCGCAGCATCGAGATTTCAAAAACATGAACCGTATTCAGCATTCAGTGCAGACGAAATGGCGGTATATCTGAAAAGCTCCGTAACGCAGTACAGATTTACTACGTTTCGCGGGGAAGGGAGAGTGTGGCTATCCGTCTCGTTATTCATACGGATAAAAACTGCACACATTAATGAGAAAAACCTGGGACGGAGTATCAAGGTTACATGACATAAAGGGGAAAGAAGCGTTGAGTTAAACCTTGGGCGAGGTACAGTAAGACACAGGATAGTCTACCAAGAAAGTCAACATCGTCAGTTCCGCGATTTTTCCGTCAGCTTGCTCAACTACATATGACCATTGTGCTCTCAGCTCAGAAAGGCAATAAAGCAATTTGAGTAAGGTCCTTAAGTCTATATGATTCCCGTTTCCAGTCTGCGAAAATAACACAACACAAGCACCGGAGCAATATTGGAAGAATACTTCCGAAATACCGATTTCGTCAGACAGAACATCAGAGCAGATAAGTGATTAGGGAATTGAAATTCTTCACTATCTCTAACATTGCTACGTTGATCTTACGAGGTCAGTCGTTTTTACTTAACTGAGAAGTCCTGATACTAACCAATCCGATAATGACCCGGGTAAAAGTTTCGTGCAAATGGGCGTCTGTGTCCATAACGGTGTTTTTGTACAGTATGTGCCACCCCCTAATAATCTACTACTTGATGTTGGCATTTCTCTATAAACGTCAGGCTAATGCACTCAATTAAATCATCATCGCTAACGGCACGACTGTGATCAACAGAACCTCAGAGAAGTCTGCTTCCCACATCGGACGCCCCAGGCATAAGCGAGCGATAAATAAGACCAGCTGGATGACACAGTCCGATATCACAACAGTCTGAGAGCACCTGAACAGAATAGCTTTTTATAGTGAAAAAGCGTGCCGCGGGATTGTCGACCGTGTTTATTTTAAGGTAACGATCGAAGAGGCCGTACACCATTCGTATGAGGTTGTGGTCGGGCGTTTGCGTATGATAATTCGGCTACGTCTTCAATGATGTTCATGGAGTGGCTCGCTTTGCAGTCATGAGGGGCCCCGAAAAAATGATGATCCGAATGAGGATGTGTACTAGCGATGAGCTGTCTACTAAGAGCAGAAATCGAGTCTATTATTTGTTATCGAAGTAAGCTAACAGAAAGGCTAATCGAAATGATAGGCTACGATCAAGTGGTAGTGGTGTCCAACGTCATGTAATCTAACTCTCTGAATTTTTATCCATAACTTAGTTTACTCTAAGTAGATTCAGTGAAATCCCCGAGTTTAAGTTGACTGAGAGATCCTGATCACCTGGATATCAACCGGATTAAATAGAGCGATCTTGTTTACTTTCCTTCCGAAATGATTGGGAAGGATGAACATTATCCACACAAGATTGCTATGGAGTGTTCGGATGTGATGATTTGGTTACGCCTATTGTGAAGTTACTGACGTTTTGGCTAACGCGTTAACCTCAAAGGCACGACAGCTGGAGTGTCAATTCTGATCCGGACAAAGACATGAGATTTGACAGGAGTGAACCTCTAATTTGGAGCTTTCCTTCGAAGTGGGCTAGTTGATCGCAGCGAAGACTGGCGGTCAGGTGGAAGTGGCACTTTATTTGAAAAACAATTTAATAGCCTTATACATTCTCTGCGGATTCACTTAATTCTTGCCATGCTTAGTAATATGTCAATTTACAAGAGACGTTCGCCTGTGTGGTAGTGATGACAGCGTGTGTAGGTAAAATCATCGCACTTGAAACCACAACAAAATTGATTCATGCATATGGAATTTTGTGGTAAACTGTTAGTTGTAAAATTTGCCCGTTCAGCCATAACAAACCACAAATTGCGAAGAAGTTTCATTCCTATAATTCATCACTGGCGTTTACATAAAGATGATGCATATAGTTTCAATCGGCCGATTGGGGATCGGTGTCAACATGCGCAAAATGAAGGACAATCATCAAACTAATGAACTGTAGTAACGTAGTATACAGATCGAACGATAAGTCAGGCAGATGCGCAACCGGACAGGATGATCGTGGCGTAAATCAGTAGACCAGTATGACAGTTCACGAGGAAACTGGTAGAGTAAAATGTAAAAAAGTAATCTAGCTAAAGGCAGAAAAAATGAGGGTTATGTACAGATCGAGTCTATCCACCGGTTTGTATATTTTGAAATCCGCATCAGCGACAGCGCGCGTACAAGGAATGAAATGGAAACGCGTATCTTTAAGGCTAGGGCGGTATTCGCTAGTCTACGACACATTTGGCGACACAGAAGCAGCTCTCTGAGGCTTAAGGATAGTGTATACATGGCGACAGTGAGGGCTGTAGTATTTTACGGCTGCGAAACTTGGCCGCTCAGGATAGATGTGGACCGTCTTCAGGTATTTGAACATCGATGTCTGTGTCCGATCGCTCGCATCGAGTGGCACCAGCGAGCAAGCAACGAATAGGTTAGGAAGGTGTTTAGTGGTAACTGTTAAACGAGTTATTCTGTTCAATCCTTACGTTTACACAGAATTGGATACCTAGAACATGTACTAAGGGTGCTAGCTACTCATCCGTCACATCAAACACTTCCATTGCTGTGGCAGACTGGCGTAAGATGCGAGGTGGACAGATGATGATCTGACGTAAAGAAATGAAGATGTTCACAAAGGGGTTGACCACTGTGGATAGGATTAGTCTCCTCGGCTGAGGACCCCGGGACTCACAGAGCCAGCGACTGAAGACGGCGGCCAACTCAGCTCAGTGACCAGAATGTTGCCGCTGTCTCTGAGTAGTCAGTAAAGTAAGTGTACTTAATGAAGCGGGGTAGCGAAATCCGTAAGGAAACTGTCTTGCTGATACTGTTTTACCTTCACTTGTGGTACGGTTGTTTGTTTGCAGTGCCTAGGCACCTTGGTGCTGAATGTTTGAATATATATGTAGCTATTTTTGTTAGTCAGGTCCCCTTGCTTTCCATTTCTGGTTAGGGCTTGCTCAGATCTTCATGATTGTATGGCAGTTGGACACCGGCGAAGACCACTGATGTATTACTGCCCGTTCTGACAATGGTGGCCATAACTACGGCGATGGACCCGCTCTGCACATAATCCATACTCTTTCTTCTCAGCTACTCTAATTTCTTACATTTTCCTCTACTAGTCCCTTTGAAAAATACAATAATGATTGAACTGTCAACTGATTTACGCCACAACCATTCTATCTGGACATGCAAATTTAAACTGATACAATGCTTGCTAGACTGCTACTTGTCTTCATGAGTGTTTGATTACAGACTCGTTTTTCGCATCATAGTTTTTATTAGCCAACCAACTTGTTTGTATTACCTCATTTCATAAGGAACAGACAGAACGCGACCATGACTCTTATGGCTTAGCAATCCATTCCCGCTCTGCTGAAGAGTACCAGAAAGCCAGCATGTGAGAAAAGTGAACACACACAAAAGTGTTCGACTGTATACGGTCATGCGGAAGTATTAACAGTCTCAAGGCGACACACCGTCGATGAGCTCAGCTAAACGAACATTTAAATTATGATTGAAACAGCTACTCTCTAGAGTGGCCGAGTACTGAAAACTGCTCGAACAGGAATTCGCATGACCATACATATATCTATTTGGTGAGTGCCAAGTAACTATACCACCAAGATCACTGGAACAGGCTTGGCCACTCAACTGCCAGGGTACTCAATAACCGCTTCAACTGTCCCTCTCACGAGACAGTTGCTCTGATAAGTGGTCATCTGACATACTGAACGTGATGCAGTTAGTATAGAGCAAACAGTCTTGTCAGACTTTCGAACGGCTGCGCGACAATCATAGGCGCACAAGCAAACCGGTAAGTGTCCACAATATTCACTTCGTAATTGCGTCAGATGCAAACACCGTTATGGAGAAAACGGCTAGTTTATTGGCATCGTTCAAATAGGACTTTTAGACAAGTGCACATATCACTCTCAGAGTTCCATTTCGACACAAAATCGACGATCCGATATGCAACGTTGTATATATGAACAAGTAACGCACCCGAGGTTTCCGGACAAAGTCCCTTGAACAACTTAAATCGGTCATTGAGCGCTTTTGAGAGTTGCACACTACTGGCCAAACACGGTAGAGAATGAATTTTGAAGGCCACCTTTGAGTTCTTTTGGACTTTGACCAGATTCTCCGCGTGTCCCATCAAACCGAAACCGGTGACATCTGTGCATCCGTGTGCTCCATATCTATGCATCAGACGGGCGGCTGAAAGAACAGCAGAAAGAAATTAGCAATGACAAGGAAGAGGTACCGATAGTTTCATCCATCTTAGTTCCGGAATACATCTTCAGCAGTAGAAGACTGTGTGCCAAGGCACACGCATGAAATATAAGTCACCTTGATAACTGCTTTATCGAAATAATATATATTGCACAGATGAGGTGAGCAGTGCTGGCAAAGTGATGTAACTTTTGAGTGGACATACACGTCTAGCACAGCCACTCAGCACAGCCATTCGGAAAGTCAGATGATTTGTAATCACCGATCTAATTAAGGTGCGATGATTGCTGCCTAAGTGGTCACCCTGAGGGACCGCCAACTATTGACCAATCAACAGAAGCCTAATGCGCACAGTATGTTGAAGTGTCAGTATTCGGAGCCCTGGAGAAGTATATGTGAGTACTCAGTCAGAAAATGTTTAAAAAGTTGTCAGCAAGCCTGTCCAAGTTAGCATATATATATATAAGTATGAATGAAAGCAACACAATGACACAGAATATACTTTGGAGTTGTGTATTCATTTGCGTGATCATACAGCTGTCCCGATGACATCGAAAACGACCTAACCGGGATTGCACTCTCACTTGTTCAGAGTTTCAGGCAGAGTGTACCGCTTCCACATAGTAGTGTCCACGGTTTGTTTCCACCGATAAACAATTGCACGAAACAATAGTATTATTATCTTTACGCGTGAGTGACCGCAGAATTTACTAAACGCTCGGTAAACAATTTTGTGTTGATCGCTGAAACAACAGAACGCCAGACACATGCGTGGTGGTTTGTCACAGAATGTTGATGAAAGTGAAGGTCATGGATGCTGATATTAACAACGGAATGGTAACCGATCAACATTCCGGATTTGGGACGGATATGCTTATGAGTCAAGGTGGCTTACATGAAGAGGGTCAACCGGTCACAACAAATCCACACACATTCGGTGCAACTAAGTCGACTTTCGAGCAGAGTTCAACGTACGGCGGTGTTTACTGTTCACGGAGGGTCTAGCAGAACAAAATATACAGTTGCCAGAATAGCGTATTTACCACGAAACCGTGCAAACCAGGTTGGAGGCTAAACCATTAATTGGGCAAACAGAACTAAGATGACGATCGAATAATGTTTTAAGAAAAAGCATGTGCGCGTTTCATAGTTGGGTTACATTTTAATTTGACCACGCTAACATGACACACTCAAAACGAGTTTGGATGGATAAAAAATCGCACAAAAGCGAACGAAGTCGCGAGTGCATACCTGTTCTGTTTAGGTGTGTCATAGACATTGTAGCAGCGTGAAACAAGCTTCGCACATTCTCATTCGTTGTGATATTCTTCAGCGTTTCCCTCCAAAACGTGTGGTCGTCCAGCATCCATTGGTGCACGTTGACAGCTACCTGGGTTCCCAGCGGCTTCGTAAGTACCAACACGTCACCCTTTTCTGCTTGATTTGGCCTTTCATTGGAGAGTGAAAAAATAAGACGGACGACAATCTACTTGGGTGTAACATGCAAGATCGATATGCAATTGATCACGATCATGCTGAATTAAGTACGAAGTATGTAAACACTGACAAAAAGTATCGGGCCAGGATACCGCCAAAACGCGACATTGTCGTAATTTGAAGACAACTGGTGTGTCTTCGAAGTGAGCACGTGGTAGCCAGGTTGAGAACCCGTGGAATTGCAATTGGAGCTCAGTCAATGCCTTTACTGATGAGCTAACCGGATAATGGAAACTGCTGCGTGGAAGTAAAGATAAGTTGATGGAGAGCAGAAGGCTGAACTAGACTCGCCAAACAATCAAAGAAGCACACTGATGAAGCTGAGCGTAGGCCTTGGTTAAGTGAGATCATCCACGTGACAAGGCACTGGTAGCTACTGATCATGTTACTACGCGTAAATTACCACTGGTCTTTCTGTCCAAGTCTTACATGGTCCGTCGGTATACTTACTCGTAGGTGAGAGCGTTGAGCACCACGATGCGGTTAGTTTCCAATCGGATTTGGTTAGTCGTCGGGACTTATTTAACTTACCGGCTCATTTTTTGAGTAAGTGAACATTAATTTCATTGATGACAAATTGCAACTATCGGCCAACGGAATATGCATTCGCACAATCGGCCTTCAGACTAGGGATAGTACTCTTGGACTGCCTGATATCCTCGTGATATTATTCAAATGTCACCAACCTAGATGAACAGGATTTAGCATGATAGGCACACAAGTGGCTTAGAGGAGTACGCGACCAGTTTCTCAAAATGGGTGCCGGCGAACGGCTCGTTAATGCCAGGTAAGTGACGGAGACGGAGTAAGACAAGCTCGTTAACTTTCTTGTCATGAACGAGTCTAGAACCTGAACAACAGGGCAGGATGGACAGCACACAAGCAGTATAAACTGTTTTAAAACGCAAGGTAAACGGCAATCAATACTCCTCCGATGCAACAGACTGCAAAGACCAAAGGAGAAAACACGTATACGCTATTTTCGAGTCCATTTTTTGGTAGTATTGCGCGGACGAGTGTAGGTGGAATATACCATAATCTGAAGCGGATCAGCAGCACTAACACAGGATTGGGCAAATTGCAGCCATAATATAACGCATTGCACGTTGAAGCTCATTCCATACATACCAGCCGAGTGGATCAGATCCGTATCCATTTCGCAGAGGCCAAAAGGGACCACGTTATTCGCATAAACCACGTCAAGCAACTGACTACCTAAAAAACCTTAATAAGAATTACAGCAGCTCCAAGACACGTTCAGGGATGCAGTAACCGGCAACTCGAGTAAAATCATTTAAACAAAACTGTTAGAACACGCAAACTGGTAAGCGCAAACATTTCGCACTGATCCCTCAGTACCCAGTTTACAATAACATGAAACGGTTTTTAATTTTCATATCGAACAGCTAGAGGGGTGGGTGGAATGGATAGTCAATCAGTGGGCTAGGAAAGATCAATAAATCCAAGACATGGTCAAGCTGATGAACGATTGTTTCTGAGCACACAGGGCTGGCTTCAGTCGATTGATTGCGACAGCCTCAACAAACCGCAAGAATCTTGGATTGGGATGAGGTAATAAAATTCTGAATGCACAAATCGGGTCAATGAGGTGACCAGTGATCAGGACGTGTCTTTCGACTGTGGACATTGGCTACTTGGTTGTTTCAACGACATTGCCCTTCCTCGGTAATACGGAGTTCTGTACCCATTTAGACAACTGTTCCTTCACTTTGGAGACCAAGCACCTCTTCTCGGTTCTGCCTATGTAACTTTCTTTGCAACTACATGTAAACTGGTAGATACAATGTGAGGTGGCACCGACGGGCTGATCTTTGATTGAAGGCGCGGATAGCTTCTGGATTCGCGCCAATACACAAAGTTCGGTTGCGTGCGTTAAATGTTCGTTTAATCGAATTGATCACTCTTTGGGTTGTTTGGTACATACTGTAATCAGCTTTGAAAAGCAATTCTATATAAGCCTTCTTCTTTCTCACAGTGACCACCTGTTCGAATGGCGGTTTCGGTTTACTATGCCTTTCTGTGAACCTTTCTGGATAACCATACGTTTGTAGCATAGAGGTGACAAACTCTAATTCCTCTTAAAGACTGTCCTGTGCAAAGATTCGTTTAGCG
>QNGE01009082.1:0-14099 GCA_008508345.1 Paragonimus westermani | reverse complement strand
GTCTATGTGAATGCGAAGGTTGCGATCCAATGAGTGATGGTCAAATTGAAAATAAACCAAACCCGACTACTCTTCAGTAATATGTACGTGTGTTGACTTTTATTTATGTACACAAGTGTGTATATACATATACACAAGAATATACACCTATGTGTATATGCGCACATGTATGCGTGTGCACACAGTTCATATACATATATATACTGGTACACATGTGTATGAAGTTGCGCACCCATATGCTCTCAACTTACATCGTGACCTATATATGTATGAGTAGATATGTGTGTACATGTACATACGTATTTATTGATATAATTTCAAAATACGTAACCATATTCACGTATATATGCTTATGTATTGAAAGTATGTGAATAAGCGCGTCCATAAACTTTCAACGTATAATAATGCATATAAGCTTTATATACGTGTAAATATTAATACATGTATATAAAAATGTTTACGCATGTTGAAAATATCAGAATATTTACATACATATACATAAATATGGCAGTATATATGAACGATATATATGCCAAAGGATATGAACTAGGTTTGTACTATATAAAAACATGTGCAATAACACACTTACATATATGTATATAGTCCCTTCCTCTCAATAGATGCATACGCATATCCATGAATACATATACACGATTATGACCATAAACATATGTGTGCGCACCGAAAATGTATGAACGTACATACATATATATATGTGCATATTACCTATAGGCGACATCGGCATATAAAATATTTATACATCATATGTATATATATAATGTACATAGTCGCCTGTATATAAGCATGCACTAACATGCTTCCACACAAATTCATTTCCTCCACAAACATTTATCTATATATATATGTAGACATATATTAGTATATAGGCGCAGCAAAAGACAATTATATAGAATCACAGCATTTCCTGTTACATTTGTATATTTTCCCACCATTTTGGTTCCAGAACGTCCTGGACAGATATACGTACACAACTGTGCGTTCCTCAATCACCATCAGAAGCAACTAGTTGCCCAGTGAGAAATTCGCTGTACAACATCAACAGAAGTGTTATGAAACTAACATACACCAGGAAACAGCAAGCGGAAGCGAGCTGAGATTTCACTGCCTAACGGGAGGTCCAGATTAGAATTCTAGCAGAAGCTTAGTATCTGATCAAAGATTCACAATGGCCGGAATCCGCCTCACCGATTCATATCTGCTTGTTATAAGTGGCCGATGGTTAAAAACGACCTTAACGAATGTTGTTATCGAAATTCGGCATGGATGACGTTGTTTTCGTTTGCGTGTGTCAACAGTTGTGCGCTAATACATGGACGTGAAAATAATGAGTACATATAGCACGATGCAGATACTGTCTGTTATATCAGTAACTGGCGATATTGCTTGAATTTTAGGGCACGGATTACATCGCAGCTTTCAGGGCGATTTTTGACGATCAAGGAGTTCACACTTCCTCACAGTTCCAACAGTGTCTGCAGAGGCACATGTAGGATGTCGGCGTTAATTGAGTCCATGGAACGAGCCGTGAGTCAAAAACGGCTCTGAAGTACGATAAGGTGAGTTGACATGTTCTCCTGAAAACATTCCAGGCTCATCACCGTTGCACAAGGTCTAAAGGCTTAAGATAGTATGTAGGTTTTCAGTGGGTTAGGTCTTGTTAGTTATACCAATTCAGTTCTCACGATACGTACTGCAGATCACGATTTCATGTGGTCCGAAGAAATGCCTGTCTGGTTGTGAGCTCTTTCGATTTGGAGCAAAACCACCTCCTCAATCGTTTGATATATGTGCCCTATCTTACAAGTTGCAGGCTCACCGTCGGCGGAGTGAAGTAGAGTCTGTGGAAAAGGGTACACATCACTTCTGTTTTCTCAGCGCGTAACGTAGCCGTTGGTTTGCATGCGTTCCTGGTGTCGTTCCGGCTGACTGGAGCCATTCATCACATGAAGTATTCATCACCTCGTTCNCTTAGACCGCAAACTGGAGCTCGCCGAGGTAGAGGCAGCTTGAGCTGCAATTCCAGTTGACACATATCACTAGCCAGACTGCTAAGTTCACATACTTGGCTACCGCGTTGCCAATGTCGGTCGCACCTTATTTTTTTAAATACTTTTTTAAATACTGCTTTCTATTATCCACTGTACCTTTTGTATACGCTAGATTCAGTTATTTCTCCCGTATTTGCATACTCATATTCATTCATACATAGCACTAAATTTCATGCCCTGCTTCCACTAGTTTTTAAGCGTTTGTATTTTTTTAGGTTTCTGTGTGTATATTTGAATGATGCAGTCAGATACCTTAGACCGCAAACTGGAGCTCGCCGAGGTAGAGGCAACTTGAGCTGCAATTCCAGTTGACACATATCACTAGCCAGACTGCTAAGTTCACATACTTGGCTACCGCGTTGCCAATGTCGGTCGCACCTTATTTTTTTAAATACTTTTTTAAATACTGCTTTCTATTATCCACTGTACCTTTTGTATACGCTAGATTCAGTTATTTCTCCCGTATTTGCATACTCATATTCATTCATACATAGCACTAAATTTCATGCCCTGCTTCCACTAGTTTTTAAGCGTTTGTATTTTTTTAGGTTTCTGTGTGTATATTTGAATGATGCAGTCAGATACCTTAGACCGCAAACTGGAGCTCGCCGAGGTAGAGGCAACTTGAGCTGCAATTCCAGTTGACACATATCACTAGCCAGACTGCTAAGTTCACATACTTGGCTACCGCGTTGCCAATGTCGGTCGCACCTTATTTTTTTAAATACTTTTTTAAATACTGCTTTCTATTATCCACTGTACCTTTTGTATACGCTAGATTCAGTTATTTCTCCCGTATTTGCATACTCATATTCATTCATACATAGCACTAAATTTCATGCCCTGCTTCCACTAGTTTTTAAGCGTTTGTATTTTTTTAGGTTTCTGTGTGTATATTTGAATGATGCAGTCAGATACCTTAGACCGCAAACTGGAGCTCGCCGAGGTAGAGGCAACTTGAGCTGCAATTCCAGTTGACACATATCACTAGCCAGACTGCTAAGTTCACATACTTGGCTACCGCGTTGCCAATGTCGGTCGCACCTTATTTTTTTAAATACTTTTTTAAATACTGCTTTCTATTATCCACTGTACCTTTTGTATACGCTAGATTCAGTTATTTCTCCCGTATTTGCATACTCATATTCATTCATACATAGCACTAAATTTCATGCCCTGCTTCCACTAGTTTTTAAGCGTTTGTATTTTTTTAGGTTTCTGTGTGTATATTTGAATGATGCAGTCAGATACCTTAGACCGCAAACTGGAGCTCGCCGAGGTAGAGGCAACTTGAGCTGCAATTCCAGTTGACACATATCACTAGCCAGACTGCTAAGTTCACATACTTGGCTACCGCGTTGCCAATGTCGGTCGCACCTTATTTTTTTAAATACTTTTTTAAATACTGCTTTCTATTATCCACTGTACCTTTTGTATACGCTAGATTCAGTTATTTCTCCCGTATTTGCATACTCATATTCATTCATACATAGCACTAAATTTCATGCCCTGCTTCCACTAGTTTTTAAGCGTTTGTATTTTTTTAGGTTTCTGTGTGTATATTTGAATGATGCAGTCAGATACCTTAGACCGCAAACTGGAGCTCGCCGAGGTAGAGGCAACTTGAGCTGCAATTCCAGTTGACACATATCACTAGCCAGACTGCTAAGTTCACATACTTGGCTACCGCGTTGCCAATGTCGGTCGCACCTTATTTTTTTAAATACTTTTTTAAATACTGCTTTCTATTATCCACTGTACCTTTTGTATACGCTAGATTCAGTTATTTCTCCCGTATTTGCATACTCATATTCATTCATACATAGCACTAAATTTCATGCCCTGCTTCCACTAGTTTTTAAGCGTTTGTATTTTTTTAGGTTTCTGTGTGTATATTTGAATGATGCAGTCAGATACCTTAGACCGCAAACTGGAGCTCGCCGAGGTAGAGGCAACTTGAGCTGCAATTCCAGTTGACACATATCACTAGCCAGACTGCTAAGTTCACATACTTGGCTACCGCGTTGCCAATGTCGGTCGCACCTTATTTTTTTAAATACTTTTTTAAATACTGCTTTCTATTATCCACTGTACCTTTTGTATACGCTAGATTCAGTTATTTCTCCCGTATTTGCATACTCATATTCATTCATACATAGCACTAAATTTCATGCCCTGCTTCCACTAGTTTTTAAGCGTTTGTATTTTTTTAGGTTTCTGTGTGTATATTTGAATGATGCAGTCAGATACCTTAGACCGCAAACTGGAGCTCGCCGAGGTAGAGGCAACTTGAGCTGCAATTCCAGTTGACACATATCACTAGCCAGACTGCTAAGTTCACATACTTGGCTACCGCGTTGCCAATGTCGGTCGCACCTTATTTTTTTAAATACTTTTTTAAATACTGCTTTCTATTATCCACTGTACCTTTTGTATACGCTAGATTCAGTTATTTCTCCCGTATTTGCATACTCATATTCATTCATACATAGCACTAAATTTCATGCCCTGCTTCCACTAGTTTTTAAGCGTTTGTATTTTTTTAGGTTTCTGTGTGTATATTTGAATGATGCAGTCAGATACCTTAGACCGCAAACTGGAGCTCGCCGAGGTAGAGGCAGCTTGAGCTGCAATTCCAGTTGACACATATCACCAGCCAGACTGCTAAGTTCACATACTTGGCTACCGCGTTGCCAATGTCGGTCGCACCTTATTTCCAAGATTTGGTGAGTGGACCACCCGAGAGCAACCCTTATGACGCACTGAAGAACGCATTCTTGGAACATGCTGTCGTATCGGAAGAGAAATGACTCAAGCAGGTATTTAGCGAGCTACAGCTGGGAGACCCCACTCCATCTCAACTGCTTTGACAGTTAAAACAGGTGGGACAAAATCACAGGATTGACGACAAACTCATGCGTTACCGTTGGATGCAGAGGTTGCCCGACTTTGTACGGGCAACTATTTTTCCATTCATGTCAACGAGTTCTTTGGATGACTTGGCAAAATCGGCCGACTCAGTCATCCAACACCTTCCCAGCAAAATGCACCAGGTCGATGAACACACAGAAAGCACACCTGCCAAATCGATAGCAAAAGTGGGGGAAATTTGTTGAAAAATTCAAGCGCTTGAAGCTTCTCGCTGTCGCCCCGCTTCCAGAGGACGTAGCCGTTCTAGGTCGAGTCCAAGAACGGGATCTTGCTGGTATCATCAAATGTTTAGGACCAAGGCACGGAGATTCGTTGGGCCGTGCACCTTCTCAACCGCCTCGGGAAACGGAACAGCCAGCAAGTGAAGGCGACAACTGTTGCTGGCAGTCCTACCCCTGGTCGCCTATTTTTTATACAAGATGGAAGTTCTAGGTTGCGTTTTCTAGTGGACACCGGCGCTCAGGTCAGTGTAGTACCACCTAGAAAAGAGGACACGTCTCGATCAACGCTCTTCCAGCTTCGCGCCGCCAATGGAACCCGAATACGCACTTTTGGCACAAGCCCCTTGATGTTGGACGTGAGCCTGCGGCGTGTTATCAGTTGGGTGTTCATTATAGCGGATGTGCCAGATGCCACTTGGGGCATGGACTTCTTTTATCATTTTGGATTGGTCGTCGACGCAGGTCATCACAAGCTCCTAGATCCCCTAACGAGTATATCCGCTATCGGGATCACTTTTTCGACGACTGTCTTCAGCCCACTGCTTGCTGAACCGAGTGGTGACGATAGATATCAAGCGGTATTGCGTGAATTCACTGGGTTGACCCGTCCACCTAACGAGTTATCTGCCGTCATTACGGACGCGGTACACCATATCAAAACGAAAGGTCCACCAGTTTTTCAGCGACCACGAAGGCTGGCGCCGGACAAGCTGCGCATCGCTCGTGCCGAATTGTAACACATGCTGAACATGGGTATAATTCGCCCCNCCTGATCATTGCTCACAAGCGAGAGTGGTTGAGCGTTCAGATTTGATAATTCGGTCGTGCCTAACATGAGGTCAATGGCGCAGTGGTTAACACGGTTGCCTCGTGATTGGAATGGCCGGAGTTCAAATCCCGACCGTGGCAAGGATATGCACTACTGACGAGCTCCAATGAGAGCGAAACTCGAGTCTAGTGCTCCTTCTCGAAAGAGGCTAGCTGGAAAGTCTATGTGAATGCGATGGTTGCGATCAAATGAGTGATGGTCAAATTGAAAACACGTACATATGTGCGTGTATGCAAATGGGCGCCCGCACTTAGCTGTCTGGTACACCCACAGAGGAACTAGTGAAAGAAAACGCAGTGAACTTCACATGAATACCGGAAAATGAAAAAGTGAGCGTAGTTCGTGAAACTTATTTGTGGGTGGCCTTGAATAGGGTCGTTGATTCTTTCACACGGTACTGGAAAGTGCCACTTCTTCTTCCTTCTTCTTTTGGTTGGTCACTATGCACAATCCACATTGCTGAAGTCCACGCAGGTATAAACCGGTTAAAAATGGCTGTAGTTGGCACGCGAGTGGTGATACCAGCAGAAGCACTGGCCCAGTGTACCTTGATTTCATGGAACTCCACGGGGTCCACCCCCTGGAACAATTCTGACAAACGTTGTTAAGACACGCCGCTTTTGGAAAGTTTCCCGAACGTCCGTCCTCAACTGTTCAAGCGCACCCGTGGCAACCCATCTAGTATGACCTGTTCCCATGGGACCAAGGACCATCTCAATCTTCGGTAGCTGCTGGTCAGTTACATCACATTCACGTTTGAGCTTTCTGCTCTTGCTTGAGAGAAAGTTGGAAACTCCGTGAAACCTTCACTCATGTGGCCCAATTCGTCAGCAATACATGCAATCTTTTTTGTGGGCGGTATTTGGGTAGCGTCCCTTGGATCATGTGCTGTGGGGAAGAAGTTGCAGGCTGAGATGTTAAAGCTAACTATCAAGCTTTTCCTGACCAGTAGCACCCGGTTTCTAGCGCCCCCTCCATGGGTGAAATAGAACGATTCATACAGTTCGCTGACTGTCGTTTACTTTTTTCGGCCACAATTTCTCGAAAGGTGTTCGGCTGTTTATATGCAAAACCAATCTACACTAGGTTCAACAGTGCAATAAAAGGTCCGGAAGGCTCGACATAACTCATTTCTTCTTCGCAAAGCGGCAACCTGTCTAGAATTACTGATTGTATCCATGCACCTTGAGGTGACTGCTCTATCTTGATAGACATCTCCATCATTTTTGCTCTTTCCAGACAAGATTATAAACAAACACAGACGTACAAATAGCGGGCTAGTCACATTCAGAGAACGGAATTTGAGCGTTATCAACGGCTGGTAACAATTGCCGAATTACTCCACCCAAACGGACAGAGAGCATGTCGATCAGACGAAACACAACGATAGTGTGGCAACAAAGAGTCACCCATCGGGATGAAAAATAGCAAAACGTCAATGTAAGAAATGCGTCCTTTGTTACAGCGCAATTGCAACATCCCTTTCTCATGAGCCATATCAACTGTCTTTGTACAGCTGTGATTTTTAATAAAATCGTCCCAGGCACATTTTGACAGTGGTTTCAGAATCGCCCGAAGATATTCCAGGCCTATCAGCGGTCCGGAAAATCCCAAGGGCTCAGCGTTTAATTTGCAATGAATTTCATCAAACACTGTTGCAACGTTCGACGATGAAGTGGAAAAGTGTGCACACAGTGGATCGTTTCTACACGGCACGTCCGATTTGCTTGTTCTTCCCTTCCAAGCGGCTGGTGGTGGGGTTACTGAAAAACCCAGTGGCCCCAAGATTATGCAAGACCAAATTCTTTTACGAAGAACACGTGTTCGCGAGATACCGGCATTCCACATCACTGACAGACTTCACAGCCTGCGGCAGACTACCAAACTGTCTTCCGTTTCCAGTAAAGAACATACTGCAGGTTCGCCAGTTAATGCGGCTTTCCTGATAATCGACCAAGCCAACCAACTGACAGTACCGCCGAAAGACATCATCCAGTAGACAGAAATGGCAAAATACAATAGCACACTGCGGAAAAACCCCACGTATTGCCCTACACTGTGCTGCCCAACGATCAACAATGAAGGTTCTAATAGCCAAAGTGCAGGGCAATATTTAAACAGGCGTTCGAACACCATCCTACAACTAACAGTAGTTACTCTGGACGTCAGTGTGCAAAAAGACGTAACACACGCTCCAGTTGTACCCAATAACATAGCATGTTATACTGCGAAGTCGCCATAATTTAGCCGATGGGTCCAATCTTCCGGAAAGACATCTCAATAACTGGAACAGAAATTAGAGAAGGATTCGGCCGTCGCACTACGTGCACTGTCAGAAAATCACAACGTAGGTTTTGACCAATCTCGAGTGATTCCTATGTGGAGCGGTGCTGTGCTGAGGCTCTCAGCATCTACACGCGGCAGGCTTATGTAAATCGCAATGATAGCGAACACCTGTCCGCAGCGTTTCGTGGATGGCTAAACAGCACTAGCCACGGAAACGTCTCATCTACATCTGTCTCACTCTCACTTAATGGGCAAAGGATTAGACCAATCGAGTCGGATGCAGCAAAAATTGACCTAACCGCAGCAAATCCAACGTCACCTCTGCACACAGATAATGTGATTCCGATTACAACATTCCCGAGGAAGCCCAACAGAAATGGTTGAAATGTTGGGTATTACAATTTGCTCGTAACGTTGTGTTATTCTTGCAGTGAGATCACCTTCGACGTCCCCAAAATTCTAAACTCCCCGCGACGTGAGATTTGCCTTGCCAGTACCACCGCGCCTGTTCACATTACCTTGTATATGTAAACTTACTACAAACCACTAGCATCAAAGTTAAAGGGCCGGCATAACTATCGCAGTTATGCTCGTAGCTGTATAATGAATCCACATTATCTCTACTGCTGCAAGTTACATTCACTTGGATAACAATGTTGAGCTATTACCGTTAGGAACGCCGCTTAACCGGTCTTACACTTGTTTGACTTCTGAAGGTCGACTGGAATTTTCCGTTGACGCACTCTTCCACTCTGGCGGCTGCTGTGCGGTTGTACTCAAGATGCTCTCAGGTCCGGCTCCCTAGCACCCCTCAATCGTTACGCTGAAGTCTGTTGTGAACGGTGAGTAAATCAATAAATAAAGTCTGGTTGCAGATTCACCGCTATCTCCTTGCGACTTCCGATTCACGGTAGCATAAGTTTGGAGAACCCCTGGGCGTACGAGTTCAGGAACTGGAGCTACAATCTCAAGCTGTTTATCAATTACATGTTGAACACGACGCTCAAGCCGTTTCACTTCATTCATAGTAAATCTGGTGCGGATATTTTACAAGAGTGAAAAGTAGTTTTAGTTGCAAACATAACGAACCCTAACACTTCCTCTCACAGTAGAAAGCTATAATTTCATTTCGCTGTTAATAAATCTTGCAGCTTCATGATTTCGTTGTGATCGTTCCGTCTGTTGTGCTAAGTGCGTAGGTTGCTTGAATCGTGTCGACACGTCCTAATCCTACACTTCTTGTTCACATAGGGTCTCATTCAACGGGCACTCCCAAAATGGTCCATCATCTCACGGACATGCAGTTCATCATACACAGCCGAACGTTCATTCTCAGGATATAGATTGGGCGTAAAAACCTGAAAGTCCTGTGGGTGTACCAGATTTTTTTTTTTGTTTCGACACGTGGGTGACGGCACGTGCACAATTACGAATGGACCTAGCCACTGGCGATGGAATTTGTGCGCAGCCCCCAATGGTGGTTTTGGTCTGTACAACCAGACATCATCCCCGATGCGGTAAACTGGTCCGTTTGCTGTACGGTCATAACAGCTTTTTTGGTGGTGTTGCGACTTTGACTGATGTTGGACGGCAATTTTATACGCGACTCTCAACGGTCCGTCCAGCTCCTTGACATAATGTGGTGAACGTATGCATTCGGCTGGCGCCAGAGGTGTTAACGACTGGTGTCGTTCAATAAAGGCACGTAAAGTCGTCATTTCAGTACGATTAGTTCGTTCGACCAAGCCGTTATTTTGAGGATGGTGAAGAGTTGTTCGGGTTTTGTGTATGCGCAACATACGACATACTTCTGCTAGGAGGCGACTTCCAAACGCAGCACCTTGGTCAGAATGCAGCTCAATGGGTGTACCGAAACGAGCGACTCATTCGTTCACGAACAACGATGTCATTGTGAAAGCCTCTTGGTTTGGCATCGGAAAGGCCTGACACAATTTGGTAAAATAGTGGACAATCACAAGAATATATTTTTTCCCCTCGTCGACGTCGGTATTGGTCTTATCACGTCAACTGCCACACGGTGGTTGGGGCCAACTGTTGTAACCGTTTGAAGCGGGGCCCTGGGAGCTACAGTGGGGGGTTTGGTTTGCGCACAGATGTTACAGTTGGCACAGTTGCGAGCAACATCGTCACGAAGCCATCACAAGCGCTGTCGGACAGCTGCTCCAGTCCTCCGCTGACCCGCATGCCCAGGTTCTACATGAACCTCTCGGACAACCTTTGAAACCTTGCCAGATGGGACGGTTAGTCTGTACGTTCGTTTGGTTCTATCAAATAAATGCAATAAGCTATCCATAAGTACCAAATTCGCCCACTGTGACCATAAACAGCGCTCTTCTGGGGATCTGCCCTCTATTTCACGACCAGTAGGTTTTGGGTTTCCATCAAGTTGTCGACGGTAGATGTTAGAAATGTACGTATCATTCAGTTGAGAGTGTGCCCACGTATCCCCTACTGATAGTGTGGATAACAGCGTTAACAGTTTCTGTGGGAAAGCGGGACAACGCATAGGCATTCGCGTGACGGCTACCCGGGCGATAGATACAGTGAAAGTCGTAATCCTGCAAATATTCCAACCAACGTGCTACTTGACCCTCCGGCTCTCGAAAGTTGCAAAGACATTGTAGTGCTGTCATCGCAGAGCTTATCGGACTTGAGAACGAAAACATCTGGCGATCTTTAAGTTGTAAATGGATTACTGGAGGTGATATACATGTATGCTGACAATGGTCTGCTAATTATTTTATGCGCTCATCTCTGGTTATTACATCCTACCCAAGCTAACACAGATAACCGGCGATGTGAACTGGAAGCAGCGTGGGGTCCATGGCGGTGTCCGGGTGAAAAGCGGACGTGCATAAACTAACTGCTACTCGATATAAATGTATTGGAGGAAATTTCACTAGTGAGGATCCTGGCGCAAACCTTCTCGGTTTTCAGGAAACAAAACCTTGCAAAACGGCCATTGCACAGGCTCAGTGAGTGCCTTGGTGGGCTGCTTGGTCTGCGTGGACAAAATGCACAGCCATGTGTGGTTCCATAGAGAGTACTCGATTTTGTCCTTTTATTGGGGCGTGGAATGTGAGGAGCATTCACAACGAAGTCAACTCTGAACTGTATGGGTCATGTGCGGTAAACACGCGGGCGGCTGAGGGCGCGGAGACCAGAGAATGCCTGATTCGACGTTTGTGCCGAATATAAACAGCGCATGGGGAGAGTGGGGTTCATATACTCCGTGTGCAGTAACTTGTGGGACCGGCCTCCGACACATAGTTAGGCTCTGTAACCGACCAACTCCACCAGGAACTGTACTGTACTGTCAGGGAATCGATACGCGAAAGATACCATGTGAAGGTCCAGTTCCATGTCCAAAACGAGAAGAACGGTGTCCATGGTCCAGCACCGTTACACAATGTAGTCATCCTTGCGGTCCTTTTGGAGTGGGCTTACGAACTCGTTTGTGCGCCTGTCCAAAACCAAATCATGGTGACGACAGTTGTGCCGTGCCACCGGAAGCAGAAGATTTCGCTGCCTACGAAGCAACTAAGAAACCTAATGAGAACGTTCCAGAACCAAGCGATTTCGCTATTCATGCAATCCGAACTGGTTAGGGACGCTGGGAACCGTGTTATCGTAATCCATGTCCATACCTCAGGTTCCTCAAAGCAGCTGAAAAGAAGGTAGCCATCGGCGACTTGATTGCTCAGAGTGTTGAAGAAACTTGGATTTGGTCTGGCGGTGTGTCTGCCAAACGACACGGCCCAGTCCACTTACACTGTCCAGTCACGAGACAATCTCACATCAATGTGTTCGATAAACCTGGTCGATTTCCCAAAGCACGAGCCTACTGAACCAGAACTGTGCCCAAATCTGCCCTCACGCCATCTGATCTTCCTGGACAACCAGTAGAAGGAACGGAAACTATTTTGATTGAAGTTGATAGACTAACCATTCGGCTACTGGAGCCAGTTGTCACCGGAGTCTATCGTTATGGTTACGACTATGAACCAGGATATTTAGAAACAGTGTACTTCTTCATTTATATATATTAAAGGAATGATCTGGGAAATTTCACACGGAAGCACATTTGACTTGGGATGCCGCGCATTTGGGCTATGGCCTATTATACAGAAGCCTCGAATGGGCACCTGAAATGTCTAATGGGATGTGCGACTGTCACAGCAATTGGAAGATTATGTACACAGTACTACCTGGTGGGTCACAGAACTGATGAAACAGTTAACGGAAGAGGAGGTTAACCGACTCAATCAGACGTCGTACGAATCGACCAGAACGAGAATAGTAGGCACTGGACTTACTCTGTGGGACGGCGTTTTTCCGAAGTGGGTGTTCGAAAAGAAGTTCGCGTGCTACTCGGCCCGCTACCAGAGGTGGATTGTGTCCACGTTTCTGCGCGCGGGGACCAAACCGCTTACAGCAGACACAATTTCTCGCTGGGGAACTTGGTTGGGGAAATTTTCTGGCGGCAAAACACATGGGTTTTGTTACTGAAGGGATGCCACGCATTGACTCCTGCACCGCCTTAAATGCCCGTGCTTTTTCAACTGCCTGTATCAGCGATGACGCCGGTTTGCGCAGAACTTTTCCACGTAGTTCTTGATTAGATAACCTCGGACAGAGACGGTCACAAATCTGACAATCTCTTTCCTCCGGAGATGATTGTGGAAACGCTTTCAGAGCTAGTTCCCGCAGGTCACGAAGGAAAGAGTCCACTGATTCCGATGGTTGCTGGCGCCTGGCGTGAAACCTTTCGTGATAAACAGGCGCTAATGCCGTGCGCTCGAAGAGTGCTTGTAGGGTTTCTCATATAACTTCGGGTGATGAATCTGAGGCCACACCGGAGGCACGATATTGCTTCACAGCAGCATCACCCAAAAAGTTAAGGATATAGAAGCTGTGAAGCTTGTAGTTCACTGCTGATAAGTAACTTTTGACTTTGAATGCCCGTCATCGAAGTCATTATCGAGATTGCAAAACGAGGTTGGGCATGGTGATGGTTTAACTTCGCAGCAAAGCTCGTTAATTTCGAAGGTCAAATCTGTCGATAGTGGGGGTGAAGTGAACTCAGGTATCGCATTCATCCTGCAGAGTTCAGACGGGCTATGGCCGATCAATTACGAACAACGCAACGAATAGGCGAGAAATATATTGTCGACACGTAAAAGCGACGAGAGCGAATGAAGAACGAGATGAAACGTTAACACAGCAAAACGTCACGTGAGAAGGCGACGGAATAGAAACGTTCCAGTGAGCGGGTGGCCTGCCGGTAACCATACTCGTTCAAACAAACGTTTAAGCGCATACAAATGTGATGAGATGAATGTGACCTGAAGTTTTAGGGAGAATGGTACAAGTGATCTTTCCAAGTGAGATCCGAAGAACATCATATATCATAACATTGGACGTAACAGTGTTTAAATGGTCCATCATCGGTAAATCACTTCCGTACGCTGAATCAGCATGGCGGTGAACGATGAGAGCACGTTCAGAAGGATATTCAAGATGAAGTACCGAAAGTTCAGGGAATATGTTGAAGACTTTTGCGGATTTCAACGGGAAACTCGTACAAGTTTTTTCATTAACACTTCGCAGACAGCTGCAAGTGCCAAGAAGCATAGAGGAATAGACCTGCCGCCAGGCTGCCCGTATGGAAGTGCGGTGTACAAATGCGTACACTGTTCACGGCGAACGAAGCCCTCCAAACGGTAACGTTTATTTAATCAA
>QNGE01009081.1:0-14100 GCA_008508345.1 Paragonimus westermani | reverse complement strand
TATCATACTCTTAAAAAAATTGTTATTAGTTTCTGCACAGTTCCAGCTAGTGATCTTAACATCAACACTGATTTATGGACTCAATTATGTCTGAGGTAAACGGCACAGCCAACTCACCAGTCAGCTACCATCTAGAAACCCCAGGGCCGTGCCTGAGAAAAATGAACATGTCCACTGGGTTTGTCCCCTTGACCTTACCCTATCAGAATAATAACCAAAATGCTTAAGTTTTGAATTGGATACACTTGAAAGTTACTTCAGTTGGATGTGCCACATCGACCGCTGCACATGAGTCACATTTAATGAACATGTCACGTTTATCACAGAAAGCAATGTGTGCTTCTTATCAGAACTGATGGCTAAAGGGTAATCCTGGTTCATACACGAACTTATGGCTATTGAAGATTTCACTAGGCCATTCGTGTGTCAACAGAACCCAAGTGTTTGGGTGAATTTGGGTAACGCATGAGGGCTAGTAATCTGTCTTCATACGGACACTCGATTTTCGACTGTTTCTGTGGAAAACGGCGAGAAGGTGTATGGTGAAAAATGTAAGCATTCAATTTATTCTCCTCAGTTAATTATCTGACATTTTCGGTTATATACGCTTGACTACAGAAAAGTTGATAGAACGAATGCCAAATGAATGTAAGCGTGGTTGGGTAACCAGTTGCAATATTTCTGTAAAACCACTGGTTACATTAACAATTTTTTCTTCCATGGAGCCAGTATGCATCACTTGACTAACATCGATTTTTAGAACGCCAGTATATTAATACTGTGATTGCGTAATCACTTGTAAGGTTGTACTAACCGTCTTGATCTGCATTGAGAAGTTTTGGCACATCAACTTGAAAGTACTGTTTATGAACTCTCATTTTTCGTTTGTCCTGGTTTCTGCCGGACTGCGTATATCTTCTGCATGTGTTGACAACACCATAATTGGTTGGTGGGTATTTTGGAGGTCTCCGTTTTTGGTAGACGATAGCTGTTGCAATAAAAATGCAGTATATGTTGGTCAAGTCTTGACTGTTGCTGCATTGAACAAGGTTTGAAGGCATCACCAATGTGATTGAGAAGCATCCTGGCCATCCGGTTGTCGTGTTAACTTATGTGGCTACATCCTTAATAGTTTTTCTGCATTTTTTGTCATTTTTATTGCTGTAAAGTTATGTGACATCTTGCCTCAAAACTGACAGTCTGTGTATGAAGGTAAACCTTCATCATTCACTGGTGTGATATTGAAGGGTTGACTAATCAGTCTACGGATTTCTGTGTTGTACATGTTCCCGATAGCAGTTTTCACAAAATCAGTTATCTCTCATTTGCCTCTCTGAGTACCCTTTATCTCTCAGTTTGTGATGGTATCGGTTGCGCTTGAACTCCCATACTGTGTAAGGTTGGTTATTTTTAGCGCATTAAGCTCTACTTAATACTCGTCCATCCACGTTCACCTCGTTGTCAACTCAGGCAGCGGGTTAGTGAATCTACGACGGTGGATCGACTCGTATGGACTAGTGTCGATTTTTGGCTACACAGGAGCCCTCATTGGCGCGTTCCTATGCTTCATCATGTTACCTGCGAATAGTCCGATACAAGAAACTCATGATTTCACATACATATCCCCCAAGTAAGCTTTTCCAATGTTCGTTTGTTTTCCACCTCGCCTGATGGTTGCCAATCCGTTCTCCGCATACCTGCAACAAAGCATGGTACTCGGTGCACTTTAATACTTCAATACATGCCCACATCTATGCGGAAGGAAGTACTATCTCAAGCACCCAATTTCAACCTTTTGTGTGTACCAGTTAGAAGTGTTTTTTGTACACTTTGAAATTGTTGTACAAACTGAAGGTACGAAATCGAGCACACTCATCATCCTGGCATTCGGCAGCGGTGACTCCTCTGTTGCGATTCACGCATGAATGCCGTAGTTGTTGACATCTGTTCTCTGGTCAGCCCATCACTATGACCCGAGTCACAGAATACATCCGTACGCTTCATTGCAGATTAACTGCAGTGCACCACCTGGGACTATTTTCGTTAACCCTCGCACACCTTGTGGGCCGGAACCAATAGTTCCATGGGATTCATGACTGGTAACCTTTGTAGCACTACCTCTTATTATGCCGTTAAACTGAAGGCTCTTGTGTTCGTACGACGGATAAGTGTTAGTTTTATTCTCCGAATCGAATTTGACGAGTCAGTTCACATTCTTACATAGAAGCTAATTCATCTATGGTGACGGGGGAACATCTTTGAAGCTTTGAGGACGCGTGGATAAAACAGCTGAGAGGAGGGTTACAGCCTGGCTGTGAACCGTGAACGCCTAGACGGGGATGTAAGCTGTTTTCACCCAGTCGAACATTCATGTGTGCGGTCAGTTGCGCGTATCCATCTGACATCAGTAGCTAAACAAAGCAGAGGTTAGGAAAGACCTGTTTGCTGATGAGGTTCAAGTTAAATCATTCGCCAAATTTTAGGGCTAGACAGATTAGGATGATCGGACCGCTTACTAATAATAGCAACCAGTCATCTGACACTGAGCACTCTTGGCCGGTGAGGCAAGCGGTTTGCGTAGGGTTCGCATTAGGCAGATGGTGGTTTGGTGAAATATAGATATTTACTAGTAGGTCAGTCAAAGTAGTTCGGTTTCGTGTCTCGGGCTAGCGTCCCCTTGGCTGAACGTCGATTACCCGGACTATTAGGAGAAAGGGAGAGCAATTCGAGTTTTGTCGTTATTTGGCCGAGTTTCCTATGAAGTTAGTGCAACTGCTTACGTGGGGCAGTGAAAACCGCACAGAAGGTTCTCTAGCTGAAGATAGCTTACGTTTGTTGGAGACTAGGTTTCTTGTTTGTATTAGCGGTGAGGTAGAAATAACTCGAAAAATAAGAGTCTGAATTTAGATTTGATTTACATTTATGCTATTTATGAGACTCGTCATCTTCGTTGAAAAATTGGTCCTGCTTTCAAGTGGCATTCAGGGTCACGAGTTTATGTTTAATAGAACAGCTTTTTGCTCATCTTGTGAAGTTGAAGGCTCAGAGGAGTCATACCCAATCGGTTGGCGTTTGGAATACCTAATTGGGACGTTCGTTCGAAGCATGGACACTCACCGACGTAACAGTTCACAGAGTGAAAGCACCTTCATCTTCAGCATAGGTCTAGGTATAGTATTTGTGTGTTTATTCCCACGTCATTCCTTTGTTTCAGCTAAGGTATGCTTTTCCCTTCCTCACGGTTACAGGGCAGTTGAGCGTTAGTGTCAACCACTGATCCTGCTAACGATAGCGACAGAAAAATTAGGCTGTTGCTCACTCAACTGGTTAATCGAACCATGCTACTTGACTAGTTGAATAACGTCGGTTGGATGTCGATCGCACTGATTTGAGGTATGGACACGCCCTTTTGTTTTGCATGCTGTTAATTCAAGTAGCCTCAGCAATAACGAGTATTTCCAGTCATACTGGTGAAATCGCTTAATGTCACTTGGTTGTTTGTCCCCACACATATAATTGGGCGTTATTTTCTTGTTTTGCATTTTCCTAACAGACTCGGGTTTACACTCTTACTCATGTGTTTGAGCGTTCCTGTAGCTGTCCACGGTTGATTTTTTTGTACAGTTGCAGGATTTATAGTAAGTCTGTGGGTTTGTGAAGGTTAAAAATGTCTGCGTACCACCCATTGAACGTTATTTCGTTAGATAGTGTAATATTTCCGACAAGAAACTTATGGACACTGTGAAGCGACAATCGGTTGCGAGTGATGTTCAATTTTCGTTTACCAAAATTCCCTACTAATTGGGGCTATTCAAAACACGACGCGACAGTTTTAATGATTTCCATTGTTTCAACCTGAAGGGAAGTCCTGTTGATGAAATCATCGATCGGAGTCAGCAGGACGGCTACTGTGACTCTTCTCAAGACGATCGAGACACCTAAGCACCATTCACAAGCGAATGTGGCTGGGCGGTTGTACAGGACATTTCGGTCGTGCTCAGTGTGAAATCGACAACGCACTAGGTTACATCGTCGCCTTGGGAAAACATGGTAGGCTGTGATAAGAAGACACACAGTTGACGATCTCTAGCCTAATTGTTACTCGATTCTAGTTCTTCTTTTCCATACGGGCTAACGGAAAAGTTTGCGGGATTGCGAAATCTGCGACCGATTTTTAGTGATGTTCAGTGCGTGTAAACCACAGGCTGCATCAATACAGTGAAAACCCATCTCAGAATGTAGCAGCTGACTAGTGCCAAGATTGTTGGGTCGGACAGTTTCACTAACAAACGATGCTGATGATCCAGGTACCTGAAGAGTGGACATGATCGCCTGGATGTACATATCTGGTCTGCGGTTGAAAACACCAGCTGAGGACGCTGTCAAAACTAACTCTTCAGATTGGCATACCTGGACACTGTCTGTTGTTAGTCACAGTTCAAGCTGTGTATTTAATGTTGTATCGTCAGTAGGTTACTCCAAAGATAACTAATTGAGCTAAGTAAAGCAGGCTTCGTGAAAGATCTTGTTACTGACATCAAGTCACTTCTGATTGATTGTAATATATAGAAACCTGTCCCACCTTAAGCAGATTGTCTTGATAAAGAAATCAACTGTTTTGTCATTCATTTTAACTCTTTTTACTGTGCTGCCTGAGCGAGCGAAGTACATATTTGACCCAATATAAGGGCATACCGGCGGATTGGACATTAGCGAAACCCTTTCCGCGGAATACATCCGAAACCGTTTACTGTACAATCCAGGTGTCGAATTAAAGCAACTCGCCATTGAGCTCCCGTTTAGAGACTGAATAGGATTGTCTGAAACGATTGCTCTTTGGCCCGTTCACGACTAGTTTTACTGAGATTTGAGGCTTCAAAAAATATGTGGTACATAACCGTCAATGAAGGTGTATTACGTTACATTTGGTCACACCAAACACCGTCCGTTTGTCTCTGGCCATGCAGTCCAGAACGTCTGGATCTATCTTCAGCTTTTCTCCATTATGCTGTCCATCATACGCCAAATTTTCGTGTCATTTGCACACGGTTGTTGTTTGTCAGTTAAATGATCAGACCTGCTAATCATACCATTTTTTGTGCTCGGGATTTCTGTACAAACTCGTGAGTGAATTTTGCACTCAGATGCCTGTTTCTGTAATTTTTGGTCATCGATTTTGTAATCTTTTAGGAAGCTATTGCATGCTTGCAAAAACGATGGCGATCTCTTTTGAACACCCACTTTACATAAGGGAGTGTGATGTTATCCTGCCCATTTCAGCCTGTTTTATGGAACAGACATCCCTTATGTCCAACAATGTCGAAAGTAGAATCATACTGATACCTACCTCCTCTGTGAGATTAGCCTCCTTGAAAAGGTAAGGTAATTCTTGTTTTGTTGCTACGTAACGTTTGAAACCTGCTTTTGCCAGAACCTGTAGCAAGAGCCATAACTGGAACCGATAATGTGCTTGACAGCCAATTACGCTTTTGCTGTATGGTATTGTTTGTAATGGGAATTCAACCTGTTTTCCACCCTGAACTCCTGATGCCTTGTCTACATGTCGATTGGCTGCTGCCTCCATGCTTTACCTTCTCGGATTTTCGCTAAGATGTTCTATCCCCTGCTTTTGTTGCTTCCCTTCCCTATGCTTTTGTCGCAGCCTGGCAACTTGTTTGTTTGTTGCGGCTTTGTTCGGCATGGTTGATGCGGTGTGGAACACACAAATCAGTGTACTGATCGGCCGCGTGTACGGGCGCGACGAGGAGAACGATGACGTACCTGTGGTATTCGGGCTTTATCGATGCGTGCAGGTGAGCGTTGCTGAATTCATAGGTGAAAATGCTTTGGTGTCCTGCAACTTGCGTAACGCCAGCCATGTAGCTCATTAGCCAGTTTGTTTCCTTAATAATCTTCGGTCAATAGAAAGTGCGCAGCAGAGATCCGCGCCTTCGGGAATGCACATTAAAGTTATGGATACTGTAAAATGTTGAACTTGACCTTGGTTAACATTAAGAATAATTTGTGAATATTTGGTAATGATGCTCATGGGTGACGTTTCATTTCTGACACGGAAGCGTCTTCATCTCAGTTAGTTGTTTAAGACAAACGGAGCGCGAATCAATACACTAGCCCAAAAGTTACGGGCCTTGGATCAAAAATGCGGAGACGAGCCAGTAGTTTATTCCGCCCATTCGTGTCAGTAGGACGGAGCGTGTAGGGACGGTGGTGGAATTGTCTTCAGAGTAAATCGTTCTCAGATTCATATTCCCGAAATTACCAGACACTCGCCGAAGTTCATGGAAATTTTTAGATTGAACACCCACCCTTGACGGCAGCCTTCCTATTCAGGTGGACCTTTTCGATTGGCCCACTTCGAACTGAAGCAGTGGTGTACCTCGTCGTCCGGGTCAGAATTTCATCTCCCTGCCCTTTATACCGCTGGTTTTACAGTCGTCAATTCGCCTTAGGAGTTTCAGAAGAACGATGGACTTGTACATGCCTCATTTTACGTTTTCTGCCTTGACGTATCGTATACTTCGCAAAAACTGTGATCAATTTTCAGGTCAGCTAAACCATCTTGTTCTAACAGGGAAACCTGAACGAACAAGTGAAAAATCATGGGCAGCCACTTAACANCGCTTTTGCTGTATGGTATTGTTTGTAATGGGAATTCAACCTGTTTTCCACCCTGAACTCCTGATGTCTTGTCTACATGTCGATTGGCTGCTGCCTCCATGCTTTACCTTCTCGGATTCTCGCTAAAATGTTCTATCCCCTGCTTTTGTTGCTTCCCTTCCCTATGCTTTTGTCGCAGCCTGGCAACTTGTTTGTTTGTTGCGGCTTTGTTCGGCATGGTTGATGCGGTGTGGAACACACAAATCAGTGTACTGATCGGCCGCGTGTACGGGCGCGACGAGGAGAACGATGACGTACCTGTGGTATTCGGGCTTTATCGATGCGTGCAGGTGAGCGTTGCTGAATTCATAGGTGAAAATGCTTTGGTGTCCTGCAACTTGCGTAACGCCAGCCATGTAGCTCATTAGCCAGTTTGTTTCCTTAATAATCTTCGGTCAATAGAAAGTGCGCAGCAGAGATCCGCGCCTTCGGGAATGCACATTAAAGTTATGGATACTGTAAAATGTTGAACTTGACCTTGGTTAACATTAAGAATAATTTGTGAATATTTGGTAATGATGCTCATGGGTGACGTTTCATTTCTGACACGGAAGCGTCTTCATCTCAGTTAGTTGTTTAAGACAAACGGAGCGCGAATCAATACACTAGCCCAAAAGTTACGGGCCTTGGATCAAAAATGCGGAGACGAGCCAGTAGTTTATTCCGCCCATTCGTGTCAGTAGGACGGAGCGTGTAGGGACGGTGGTGGAATTGTCTTCAGAGTAAATCGTTCTCAGATTCATATTCCCGAAATTACCAGACACTCGCCGAAGTTCATGGAAATTTTTAGATTGAACACCCACCCTTGACGGCAGCCTTCCTATTCAGGTGGACCTTTTCGATTGGCCCACTTCGAACTGAAGCAGTGGTGTACCTCGTCGTCCGGGTCAGAATTTCATCTCCCTGCCCTTTATACCGCTGGTTTTACAGTCGTCAATTCGCCTTAGGAGTTTCAGAAGAACGATGGACTTGTACATGCCTCATTTTACGTTTTCTGCCTTGACGTATCGTATACTTCGCAAAAACTGTGATCAATTTTCAGGTCAGCTAAACCATCTTGTTCTAACAGGGAAACCTGAACGAACAAGTGAAAAATCATGGGCAGCCACTTAACACACAAAAATTAACTTTCGAAACTGATCACTGGTGAGATTCTACTGTTTAAACTTCTCATACTCACGACTGACCGCACTGGCGACTGCCAAAAAATTCTTAGATTCTTGTTTACTGAGTTGTGAGCAGTGAGACCGAGCGTTGAACAATGACATATGCTCGCTGAAAATGCGAGTTAAACACTGCACAGTGTCTGAGTGCAAATTCGCGTGGGTTCTTTGGAAAAATATGGTTACAATACTGGTCGTGTTCCATTGGGCCAGGCGTGCGTAAAAGTAGTCGACGCTAGGCGCTGTCATCTAAGTTCGCTGTACCCTCGTTGAACATGTCCTCGTAACGCCTGTACTAAGGCCCGAACGTGATTTCATTATCCTGTTGGCCAATGATTCTGCTGTGGACAGTGCGGTTGCAACCAATAGTTCTGTTGAACTGAAATTATTATGTCGTGAGTTCACTCAGTTTTAACTGAACGGCTTCATACTTTTCGCGCTGCCGCTTTAAATTCTCCTGAACTTCTCCAGTTGATGCTGATAAGATGGTATCGACGGCTCGCAATTGACCGTTGCATACTGTTATTACCCTACCAACCGTGCCGAATCAAAACAGGAAGCTTGATGGCGTACACTAGATTTCCGCCACTCAGTCTGTGACCAAAACGAATGTCGTGTTAACCATACGCATGACCATTCTGACAATCTACCAACTAGAAAGCAGAAACCCACTGCTCTCATTTGGTCAGACCACCAACGACTGGTAAGACGAACGAGTGTATGAACAGGTGGCTGAGTAAAAGTACGTCAGCTGTCTGCTAGATTGGGAGCTACTCCACAACATAACCACGAACGCTTGATTGCACTACCGATGAAATTAAAGAACATCTTCAGATGAAAAAGAGAGAATGAACGGATTTTGGTTCATAAAACCTCCTCTAAACCAACACATGAGAAAGTTGTCTACATCCGATAAACCGCTACAAGTGTGCCCTGTGTTTTGTCTCTTGCCATGTAAGCGGAATGGTCCCGTTTGCCTTCTCGCGAAACGCAAAACTTATATCAGACCTTGCTCTGAGCCGGAAGTATAAAGGACGATTCTGCATTAGATATTCAACCATGGGTGCGTAAATTACTGTTTTACATCGCCTATCAAGATATTTCCGTTCTTTGGCTCAAGCCCGCACGTAAACATTTCGCTGTCCTCGTTTTCTAAACCTTGAATTCAAGCGCAAGCTGTCTTCTCGATGTTGGCTCCATTTCAGCGTGGAGGCGAATGCTAACTGACACCTATGCTTATACGTCAGTTTTTTCCGTGAATCAACGGCAATGCAATAGACGAATGTTTGTGATTATTAGAGTTGGTGCCTTCTTGATGTGACATATTTTGATGGCATGCCAAACCCTGTAAATGGTACCTTCAAATTACGTTTGACCGCCAGTATAACCCCCTCTGCTGTAACTTATTCTAGTGGTCATACAGTAATTCTCCCCTCATTCTGAGTGCCATGTTAACTGAGGTTTTCACCTCCTATGTGTTAATATCTCAAACAAACAATCCTGTGAAGAACCGATACTTCCGTTTCACCGAAGACAGTTCGGACATAGGGCCCTGCGGTAACTACACCTTATCCAGTTTAAGATATCTTGATATCACTTCCGCTTGTCTTGATGTCATTCTAAAATGTCCCAAGCGGGTTAGCTGAACTTCATTGATAAACAGGGTCATACGGCTAGTCTGCACATGAATAGGTTACAGAACACAGGGCGGTTGGCTCTTGATGAGTGAGAGGGCGAATTCCCGTTAACCACAGAGATTAAACAAAGTCAGCTCGCCTGGGATTCTCCTCCCATATGTGGGCAAATTTTGTTACCAAAACGGATGACAAACTCTGATACGGAATTTCTCTGTCTGGTCTACTCCCACCAGTCCGTTATGTCTGCCATTACGTTTGCGTACTGTGATCAGCTGCTTCTGCATTGGCACGTTCTTCTGTACGTGTTTTGGGCATCGGCAGGAGTGGCCGGCTTCTTCTATGTGCACTGGGTCAGTGTATGGACACAACGTTTACCGTCTGCTACGTCACTGGTATGCGCTAACCCGGTTTCGTGAAACCTGACACTTGCTCGTCCAGGCTAAAGTGCATGCTTCCTCGTTTTACCGCATGATTTTTCTATGAACTCATTGTCTGTCATTTGTTTTAATCGAATATTGCTCATTTCTTGTTTTAAATAAATTTTAATTCAACTGAACTTGTTTTTTTGCCATCTAAATCGCATAGGATTACACCAAAGCACGGACGAATGAATCCCAGCAGTGCGCAGTCCGTTTCAAAAGCATAGACAACCTGTGTCATTTTTTTAAAATCCCGGCTTGTTCGAATATCCCAGACAGTTTCCATAGTGTCGCAATTGACAAGTTTTACAACTGCTCGGGCGTATATGAAAGCGCAGTCAAATTTGTGCCTTAGTTTCAGAATAACGGAGTTGGTTGATTTGCTGTTTAGTATTCAAACCGACCGTAGGATAAATAGTCACCAGAATGAGTTACAAAGTTGATCGGTAAGGACTTGTCAGATTGTGTGTTTGCCAATAGCTACACGACTACTCTTCCGAATAGTAGAAATAGGATAAGTGAACTTCTGGCGGTCTGCTGAGTTTGCACAGCCGGATACTAAGGATTTGGATGACGATCAGCGTTCGAAATCATATCATTGTGGATCAATTTTTAGGCATTCTCTAAGCTATCTGAAAGCCGCCTTTCCTGATAACGGAATTATTGAGATCGGTCAGATGGAGTCGTCTTATTTACATCATTACTCACCCGCGTGCGGCGATGCACTCATTTTAAAACAAACTGCGATTAAAAAACGACACCTGTTCTTAAAACGGGATCAGATGAAAGTTCACGCATGGCTGGGCTGTTTTTACACGGGAAAATGGGATTCTTTCCTAATTTACCTGTTACCTCGAATTGTGGTTACCACTACCAGTTTGAACTTTGAACCGTATTCGTGGGTGCTGCAGTTTGGGCAGCCGTTGTTCATGACGAAGTAACAGAATAGTAAAGAGGTACGAACGCATAGAGAGGAAAAAGAGAAAAAGTAGAGCTCATGGAGAAAGCAGAGCCAACAGAATACAGGCCGACCAATGGCCATGAAACACTGCCCTGTCAGAATGGTTCTGTCTAGAGGTGAGGATGACCACAAACTCTCCAATCTGACAGTGCCAGGCGCTGACTACTGTCCTACTGACGAGTTAGATTGTTCCATCTGTTTTTGCGTCTCCTGGCTCGTTTTTGAATGGAAAACTGGTAGAACTGCACTCCACATTGGCTGATGAGTGTGCTGCTACGATTGATTTCTTCTGGATAACTTGTAGCCACGCAGTTTGCAGTGAGTGTCCAATGCCAAAAGACGGGTGCAAATGCCGCCACAAACAGTTTGTTGTATCACTTACGCTCACCCTGTATTCGGTGTAAACACGGAAAAATAGGATCGAGGAGTAGTGTGGGGTTTCGACTGTTGGCCCCCATCCAACCACCGATAACAGCCGCAAGTAGCAGTGTGAACGCATGTGGAAAAATTACAATTATTTTTACCTGTTAGACGTCGCTTATTCATACTTTCAGTACCGCCTGAGTCAGACGCTTGAAGTCTTTCTTTCTTAGTGGCATGAAATGATTATAAAGAACGTGTTATTCAATTTGTACCTGCTTTGCGCACAGTTTTCACCGAAGCAAACTGTTTTCTGTCTCCATAACAGCGTGAAACTCTGTTCACTACCGCGGGAATTATTTGTTTGCCCAATTGTCTAATATCGTGTTTATCCGGATTAATTTTGAGACTCTGACCTTGATGTGTTTGCCTGAAGATTGTTGAACACGCTCGATTTGATGAGGTCTTCCTTTGGCGATTCGAGGCTCAAGTGTGAATGCAGTCGCCCTAAAGTTCAAATCTAAAAGCAGCACTCGCTGTTGAGATATCCAGGTCAGAAACGTGCGTATAACTCGGAAAGGGTTGTGGAGCTATTGCAACGGACAAAAAATGCGAGAGCTCCATAAAAGAACCGTTGGTATTGTAATCGACTTGAAATCCTCCTACGCATGCTTGAACCATGACAAATAATGACAGTGTTCTCCCCTGGCTCAAGTTTCACTACTTGCCGCTTTTTGAATACGCAAGTACTTATTCTAGTTACGGTAAAGGTACTCTCGGATCGATCACATCCAGTTTTACAGTTCAAGTCCCCGCGCACCCCCTCAACGACAGCAAATTTTTTTTAGGGTGAGGTCTTTCACAGTGGAACCGTCTCTTTTGTCAGTTTCACAATATGTACGAGTTAGATAGATAGAGCTTACTACAAAAGAATAATGTTGTGATGCATGACAGAATAATTATATCAGTCTCTCCGTAGGGTTTCCGTTGAGCGTATTCACCTGATTTGGTAAAGTATTTCTGGCGAACGATCGCTTATGTTGTCAGTTGGAACTTTGTTTGCTCGCAGCTGTCGCGATTCAGTTTTCGTTCAGTAGTTTGATCATCCTCATCGGCTGGTTATTTCCTTCAGCTGTTCAAACGTGCTGGGTGGAATTTTTTCTCTTAAACTAACATTTTCCGTTATGTCTCGAACTGGGAAGCATAAGTCCACACGCTCTGGCAGGTTTCCTGTTCTAACGCTGTTTGTTCAAACAGGTTATACCGCGAACGGAGCTCATAAGGGAATTTTCAGGGCGACGGACGAGCAGTACAATAAACAGCACCATTCCGTAGTCTGGATCAGGTTGTAATACGGGTTGTTGAATCACCACACAGTTTAAACTGATCCGGAAGGGAACAATAAAACAACAGGAGCATTATTGTATTTCAGTTCACTTAAGGACATACAGAATGCCAATGAAGTTCACAAAATTGTGCAGAAGACAAACGCTGACTAGATCTGAAGGACGAGTTGGTAGACAGGTGTGTTACTAACGAGTTTTGATCGTCTGAATTTCCTAAGCTTTCATCCATTCTCGTACACTTCCGTTTATCATACGGGACCCGAATCTGCATGCTTTGTCACTAGTTTCGTCCATACAGCTTGACTTCCATTATTTTAATCGCTAAGTTTGCACAGCCGCAGGACTTGCCGTGCGATGAGTCTTCGATTGTCATTTTTCAACTGCCTGTTGGCTGGTGGTGGATGACTTACCGTTGCAAATAAAACATAGTGAGTGTGCATACAAAATAATCCCGTCCTTATTTCTTGTGCGCGTGAGAACATTCCCGTAAGACGTCGTTTGATATACGCATTCCTCGTGTCAAATGTTTAAATCCGTCGGCCTTTCTACTTACAGTAACGGACAGTAATACAGCTGACCTGTTTCATTCAATCGAATCATTATACCCAGAGTTTTTATGAACCGTCGATGTTACAAACAGCTGTTTTCGATCATTCTCATCAAGCATACAACCACAAGGGATTCATTGGACTTACACGTAAAAGTGGAATGTGGTTATACGCAATGGTACTAGGCTTCGTAACTGCGAATGACTGTCTAACTAGGTAGCGAACTGCATGATGCTAGGGTATTATCATTGGGCCCTAAATTATGTTCTCTGAGTCAAACATAATCAGATAGACGTGGAGGTTCAGTTTGAAAACCTGCACCAGCAGTTAGGCAAATTCACCCCATCCTCGGAATTTAGGGCGGAACATTACAAATCTATCCTTGTAAACACGTGCTATAAATACCGCAGTGCCATAACAGCCAGGTGCAGTTTAATGGACCGAAATCACATAGAAGCGATAAAAGCACTGCAAGGCAACCATAGTGTCATTTCAACGAAGCCTGATAATGGGGCTGGAGTAGTTCTGCTAGGTAAACTAGATTACGTTGACAGCATGCTCCATATTTTGTCTGACCAGTCGAATTTCAGAAGGGTGGAGTCGGAGAAGGACAAAATGACATCAGCTGTGAAGAGGTTTTCCGGACGAATCAGGCCGACGTGATCGATAGACATTATTCTAAGACTGCATGGAGTTACCAAAGCTCACAAAGACGGGTTGGCATTGCGCCTGATTCTTGACATGAACAACTCATTCCATGGTCTAGTCCGATAGCTAGTTAAAATACTTGAACTAGTTAATACAAGAATAACTCCATTTCAAATTTATACATTTCAGTTTATGGATACCGTCGAATAGCTGGACATTAAAAATCACCAGATGACTTCCCTATATGTCACATCACTAATCACAAATGTTCCGCTTAGTGAAACAGTGAAATAATTATGTAATTTCATTGAACAAAGTCAAATGGAAATTGGTGTTCCGG
>QNGE01009080.1:0-14103 GCA_008508345.1 Paragonimus westermani | reverse complement strand
TGTGATCGCAGCACCGAGCCACGGTAATATTATCACACAGACCTTCATTAACATTCGACTCAGGCGTTATTGATCCACTGGGGCCAAAGCCGAAAGAAGTGGTTCGGAGTGACTGAACGGTAGAGAAACATGGCACCACTGTTCTCGGTCGAGTTGAGCCCAACTAGACCAGCCATATTGTGCTTGTAATCCACTGACAATTCGCAGTCTGAGAACTTGTAAGCAACCTGTAACAAAATTGATTGACGGCGTCCTACTTCAGGCACAAGAGCTTTGTCAGGCCTGGTCAGATCAGAGCCAATGATATGGGTTAAATCACCTCCGCTGAATTTTTCGCATGTACAGACCCATCTAAACGCTTCTTTGTCATTTCGTGTCAGAGATTCTATTAGGCACCGTGCCCTTGCCGAGACCAACCAGCTAGCCGGGTTTAGCAACAGCACAGTAGGTGTCCAAACAATGGCGCGCGCACATACACAACTAAATATGTATTCTGATACGCAGTGCTAGCGATCACGTTTGCTTTCTCAAATTTGTGAAAAAACGAGTGTTTTGGAGTGTAGGTCAATTTGCAGAGAAAATTCTGGAGGACGTCATGTATAATTGCAATTTGGACTCATATTAACAACCGCATTTTTCCGGACGTATGTGCTATTTTGCTGTCAGCGCTGTCAGGTTAATGCTCATGGCAATCTCTACGGCGACTTCTGCATTAGCGTCAGCTTGAGTTATCCTCTTTTGCGTTTTTGGAATTTTATGGTAGACGTAATAATTTAGCACAATATATGGTACTCTGGCCGTAGGGGTAAATTTTCCACTTGGCGTGGTGGAGGAGCCGCCCTATCCGCGCCAATAATGGCAGAATGGCAAACTGAAAATGTCCAAGTACCACATACCATGTCCGACGTTATTCTAACTCTGCTAAGTATCTTGAAGTGTGCTTTGCAGTCCCAGAGTGGAAATTGCCACGTCAGGACCGCCGTGATTACGTAAGTATAATGTTAGATAATGAAGTCATAGAAGTTGTTGACCGGTCTGTGGGTTTGGGAAGCGACGTTAGCGGCGGCGGAGATGTAGAGAACGAAATAGAGGAAATTATCTCTGGGGCTAGGGCGTTGTTCGCTAATCTAGGACACCTCCGATGAGAGAGATGTACACATCTGAAGTTTATTGGTGATGTATGTGAGGCGATATTGAAGGATTTATTACGTTACGACGGATTGACTTAACCGTTCAGGGTGGAAAACGTGAACCGTCCCTGGGTAGTCACCATCGATGTTTGCGTACAGTCGCTTGTATCAGATGGCAGCAAAGAGTAAACAGCAAGGAGATTCGGAAGAGGGTATTTGGTGGTGGTTGCTAGTCAAGTCCTTTTGTTCAATCCTTATATTTGCACAGACCTAGATAGCTAAGCCATGCCCTAAGGATGCCAGATATTCGTCCATCCCGCAGAACACTGTGCTAACACTGCTGCAGACAGACGTGGACTGTGACATGTACGGGTTTTGACCTGGTATAGAGAAATGAAATTGTTTACGAAGGTGTTCGTCATTGTGGGTGAGGTTCGTCTCCTGGCTGGGACCCTCACTACTCACTGAGTCGGTCGCTGGAGACGTCAGGTGAGATGGCGCCTAATTGGGCTCAGTGGCGTTAGCGTCATCTTTGTTTGGCCGAGTTGTTCGTGAGGTGATTGCATTTAGTGATGTGAGGCAGTATAAATGGTAAGGGAGCTGATTTGGTGATGGTGATTTACTTTCACCTACATCCTGGTTGCTTGTTTGCAAGGCGTAAGCACGTTGATGTTGAATGAGTGAATATAGGCGGAACCATTTTTAGACATTGTGTCAGTTTGCCTCCACTTCTCTCTCGCTGTGCAAGGTTTACCATTCACCTCATTGTTGTGCAGTGGTTAATTTCCGGTGGAAGTCATCGATAAACCGCTGTCTAGGATGATAATTATCATGGGATTTTGCGACGCATATGCTCCTACAACCGAGCCGTTTTCCGACAATGTGTGCCTGATTGACGCCCACTGAATTCGAAGATGGTTATGTTGCAAAGATCACAAAGTATAAATGAAACGCTACGTCACATGCCTCATTGATGATCGAAACGGAACAGGAACGGTACACCCAAGGAGAAGTACGCCAATTAGGAGCAGGTGGATTGCGCAGTGGCCTCGGAACGACATATACGGGTGGGTAAGTACGTTCAAGTTTCAATCTTGAGATGGAGCTATACATAAATGACCAAATAGAGAACCTGGAGATCGGAAATTTCTGGGGCGAACCTTCCGACGGATCCGACAACCGCACGACAAATATGCACGTGTCTTTGTGACACACAGCAGTCTGTCCGTGTACGCACTGGCATTTCCCCCAAAGATCCGCGATGAATAAGCGTGCGTGGGGTCAAGTGTCACCTTTTCTTCTCACTTTATTTTACTGAACTTCCCCGTTTCTCGGAAATTTCTACACTGGCACTCGCAAATCTTCACCGCATGTTGCGGATCGCGGACGGTTCGAGAGAACCACTGGCCCCGTAAACGGCCCTCGTTCAGAACTGGACGTGGCCAGCGGAATCTCTGGTGCCAACAAACCATGAAAATCACGGCACTGGACATTGGTTTAGCTGCTATTGCCACATCATCACACGCACCAGGCGAAATGGAGCTGCACCCTGTGAGATATCAGGTGGACCTCAGTTTCACTACCTGAAGCAACTTCGAAGCCAGCCACAAGTGACACTAACCTGGCAAAAAGATATTCCGTGAGCCGTGGTTGGCTTGTCGAGCTTATTGGCATGCTGACCGGCCGCACCGTCCGTAAGCTCATTGAATCGTTCGCTAACAATTCGCGTTCACATCGAGTTACGCGTAATACGTTGATCCGGTAAATGCCTTTCAATATTCAACGACGGAGATAATCTATCCTCGAGACGGTTAACGAGAAGGTGCTCGTGATAGCTGGATTTAATACGGTACCAATTGAATCAGTGTACGAGAAACCTGAGTCCCTCATCTCGATTGCAAAAATTATCAGGAATCAAACGAATAAAGTGCCTGTACAATAAATCGACAACCAGGCACCGGTCAGCAATGGTGGACAATAAAACGGGTTAAGCTCACTCAAACAAATGGTCATTGGTTGGGTCAGAACAAAACAAATGTTCTTTCATCGAGAAACGATGGGAATCGTAAGTCACTCAAGAAAAAATGCAAAAGAAAGATGTCTAACTCCGTCATCTAGAAGTTTACAGGGCTCGGAATAAATAGGGATAAAGGAACCGGTAAGGGTAGATATTGTAAGAACAGAGATGAATAATGTATTTTATTTAGGGAAGAGATCAAAACGTAGGGCCACCTTTCAACATCAGTCAAAGCTCAGCAATCGCAAAATAACGCGACAGACCTTGAAAAAATCAACAAACTACCATTGTGCTTATGAGGCCTCACTGCCAGCGCTTCACGTAGGTGGATCTGCTAAGTCGTGCTCGGTTGCGTAGCAGGCAAAAATTATTTCGTCTGAGCAATCACTCGGTGCACAGTTTGAACCATGTGCCACAGGTATCCCATCTATCGCTGTTTCACGGACGAACACGAGGTGATCTGCCAACGACCAAACTTATAATAACCCACCGCGTTTGTTCTAAGCTCTCTGGCTTAAGTAAGCCGGTACGACTGCATCGTCTCAGTAACCATCCATCGAAGTTAAGCAAGACTCTGCCGGACCGAACGAAAATTGAATTATGTGTATATCGGCGCGTCCTATGTTACTAGAAAACTACTTCTGTGGATAAAGTTCTTGTGCAACCGGAGGATTTTGTGAGCAACTTGATGTCTTTGAGGGGAAATTAGCTTTTCGCCATAAGTATGGTGTACATTAGCTCTTGATTTATATTACACAACTATTGTCTAAGAACTGCCATCTAGCAGTCCCCTGTCACTGACCATTCCAGAGATAGAAGAAATAAGATCGACTGAAAATAACGTGGCGACCAAATGAGGTGTGGAGCCGAGCGAGCCAAACAAATTTGGTTAAGAATAACCCAACTAGTAGACAAGGGGTATGTTGTCGATACGCGAAGTCGACGTGAGAGCGAGCGGATAACAAGACGAAGTGACAACAACCGAACGACGAGCGGGTACGCAGCGAAGTCATCTGTTCGAGTGTGCGTGGTGCTCGTCGGTATCCAAATTCGTTCGTACAAACGTTTAGGAGCAAAAACGGCGGGAAACAGGAAGATTGCGAGTGACAGTCGGAACTTCAACATAGTTTGAAATAGACAGATAGGTTCGCTAAAGAGGGTCATGTTACCTATACACAAATTGGACGTGCTTGCGTGCGAAGGATACGACGGAAAGATGATTTATCGTTGCGGTAGGGCAGCTCATTACTGCTTGATTTGCCTAGACACGTTTGGTTCCTCTGTGCACCCACGGGACCTCGGTGTTCGACGCAGAGTACAGCATGGAATAGGAGGTTGCATAGCAGCTGAGGAAGCCCAACATTCAGGAGTCACTTGACTCAGATGACTTGCACCCTTTGGTACCTGTCGTTCAGCACGTCCTGGCAACAAGTTCAAATACCTGTGTGGTTGGAGCGACGGCTCGTCTGTCTCATGTTCACGGGCGGCAGCCGCCGGCTCCTAGTCAACTATTGAGTAGAGAGCCTCACTTCTGTGGTTGGGAATGTTATGAAGCATTTGTCGGACAACAGGCTGAGGACGTGTCTGCGAGCAAACTAGTTGCTGCAACCTCGACAGCATGGTGTTCGTCAGGGCCTTTACCATATGACCAACCTGCTGCTAGCAAGAGAGCGTTAGGTGGTGGCTGGGGATTTTCATAGACTTCATCTCTGTGGACTTCAATGAAACTTCTAATGGGACTCAACACGGAGGGCTCCTAAGTAAGCTCGAAGCATTCGGCATCACTGGCCCACATTATAATGGATAAAGAACTTTCTTGTTTATAACGGCTACTCAGTCGGGGTGGGTGGGACCCACTCCTATTAGCAAAGGTCGGTTAGGTCTTGTCCTCTGGCTCACTGTTGTCTTCGGTTCTTCCAGTGACCTCCGATCCACTGATTCACTATGTTCGGTGAATGTTGATGGCCTCGGGGTGTAGCCAAAATAAAACCAGTAGGAGATTGAGTTGGTTTACCGGCCGATCTTGATTGTCTGAAGGAATGAACTTTTAAGTGGGCTCTGCCGGCGGACACTTAGATGAGTGCGTACCTGCATATCGGAAGGGCAAGTGAGGTGGTTGCTCAACACGTAGGTGAATGGTTTTCGAGACAAGCAGAAAGTGAACGTGACCTGGTTATTGCTGTCTCAGCGTCACTAAAGATGCAAGCCAACACAAACAATACTTGAATCTCAACATGTGGGGTACCAGCGACAATCAAACAGTTCTTCAACAGGCTTGCGTCCAGAACCCTGACCATCTTGTTTGCCGAGTGAGCCAAACTAATCGTGGAGTATGGAGGAACGGCGGCTTTTCCGTGTACGCGGAGAGAGTTTGGAAAGTTGGGTGTTTCTGAGAAGGGCTGCAAGGATTGCGATTATAATTAAGGGTAACAGTTGAGAAGAGAGACTATGCCCCCTTAATATGGTGGCCCGAGGTTACGGGCCTGTGCGGGGAGATTTACTGCTGGCACGCAAAATACTCAGGAGAGAAACTAGTCCCGAGCTGCGCGCGGGGTTACCCCTCAAGAATGACAACAAGAGGCATGGACACCGACCGACCCTGAAACACCAAACTCTAGAGCAGATGCTTGCAGTTCACCACTTCCCTCATAAAGCAGACAACTATTGGAACACTTTTTCGTGTTCTGTGTTGAACGAGGAGTGAAATGTCACATTAAAAGTTAGTGAATCTTCCGCGGTAGGTGCGATGGTACTCGATTTGGTCAAGGAGTGCCAATGTGATCGGAGCTCATATGGGAATCAGTACCATTTGCCTTCAGGAAAAGAATACTGCACACAGGAGTTGCACGCGTTTTGGACTTACGGAGATGTAACGACAAAAGCGCCAGTCAAACTGCGTGCCTAGCAGATTGTACTTTCTTCCTTCCCCTTCCGCGTTTTGCGGCCGACACGTGTCTGGATGACGCCCAGCGTACGATCTTCCACAGAGACGTTGAGCAACGCGTAGCGACAAATCAATGGTCCCAAATATTCAAAACAAGACTGGATCGTATTCCCTCGGTGCTATTGAACAGGTTATCAAAGTGAATATTCAGACAGCCTCAACAGTTATGGTTGACAGATCGCTTCCTGGGAATGGGCTACAATTTGCTGCTGAACGGAACAATTATGAACTATAATCACATCATCCAAAAGAGCTCCACCGAGCATTCAACAGGTTCAAAACAAAGGGGGATGATCCAGGCCCCCCCAAAAGGGATGCATGCACCACCACAACTGGCTACTCGCACAACCATCAAATTGAAGTGATGAATCAAAATCGTCTAGGTCAAGGTCAAGTTAACGTCCGGAAACAGGGGAGGTTGAATACAAAGGAGTAAATATTTAGGGGAATGGGGTTGAGTAGGATTTTCAAATGATTTTAGTAAAGAATGTCGATATACACGAAGCACCAACGGCAAGGAACGACGAGTAATTTTAGGACGCCTGCGTTTGTTAGCTTATACGCTACATCTGTACGAAGCTTTCTGCTGTGCTCTTTGTCACCTTCGCTTTCGGTTTTGTAAGCTGTGAGCGACTTACTGGACCGTTGGCTCATGCTAGTTCCCATTTACAGAATTAGTGGAACACTTACTCCGATCGAGCGCTCTCTGCCAGTATCTCCAAGCCGCGAAACGCTGGTTTGCTTCTGCAGTGGACAATCAGGGTAAGACCGACCGGACTGTACGTAACATATTACACCACGTCGTTGTGTCCCAATTTTGCCTCCTGTGTTAACTAACTTCTTCCTGTGAATTTGTGTGTCCAGCCGAGTGGTTGTGAATGCGGCTACTAACTCACCAGTTCTGTGACCAACTCTCACACCACCCATTTTGGCACGTGGGTATTTCGTCCGCTGCACAGCTGTTTCTCATATAGGTTCACTAACGACGAGATATTACAGTGACCAATTCTTGACAAGTTTGGGTGAATGATTATGATCACATCACGAAACTGGAACCACAATGGATGCATTCTAAACCGCCCAAACTTACTGCGTTCAACACTTAAATGTTGAACAAATGAGTAGCCCAGCTGGTGGCCAATTCGGATTTGAAGATAAGTTACTCCTCTCGTTTTGCTATCCTTTTCTTGTAAGTGTCTCGCATCTGGTTTTTGAGGTGTGTAAACATCTCAAAAGCGAATTACTGTCGTTTTCCAATTTCTTTCCGATTAACTGGTTGTAAATTAGGTTACCTTAGCCGGACAAAATCTTGCTGATTATACGTTCCGAGTCCCTTATCCTTGCCTTGATAAACAGTGTGGCTAAAAGGTGATAACCGGGATTCAGTGCAACATATGCCATGGATGGTTTCATCAATCGTATGCAGGCATGGGAACAGAGCTGTATAAACTGCACAGCAAATATTCTGACCTGTGCTGGGTCTGCGTAGAATGCAAAATCAAAGGAGGAAAGTTGCTTGGTCTTTCAGACGGGCCAAAATCCGTTGTAGGTGCTCCACAAAGCTCAGCATTTGGTACCCGTTTCCCAGTCCAAATAATCAGTCAGATTCGGGGTTCTGCTCCTGGAAAAATCGCGACTAAACGACACGGAATCACGAGGACAGGCGAGTGCACCCTGATGACCTTCTGCAAGCAGCCTTCATGCCTTCATGCCTTCATGGGGACAGCCCTCTTGTGTACTCAGCACCACTCAAGTCAGCGGTACTACACTCTGAGAACCGTTCCTCGGCTTCTGCAAGACTCCAAAATGGCAACGGGGCTGCTCAAGGGTCATAAAATCCAACTATCAATAAGGCTATCGGACCTGGGAAACCAGCAGTTTCGTCGCCAGGTAGGCGAATGAAGAAAGATTGCAAGACGCCCATAAATTATCGTGTGCTACTTAACCCTGATGGCCCAACAAATGTTGATGAGGTGCTCGCATGTGTAGTGCGGCAAGAAGCCCATCTGCGTTATGTCACGGCCAATCTACAAACAGATTAATATGGTAAGCCAATTACAAATGTTTTATTAGGTCATCCAAAAAAGACTCTGAACCAGTCATACAGGATCTTAACCTTTGTAGATCTTCGGAAAGAATTAATTACAAGAATTCTACGAAGCGATGAGCTACCCGTGGCGACGAAATGAAGCCCAGCGCACAGACTTGGCGAGTGGACTGTACCCAAAACGAAACCAAATAGTCATATACCCTTTTGTTCGGATTTTGAGACCGCGGTGTTGAGATCTGATATTAAGTAAGGCTAAAACGATAGCCCAGAGGATTCCAGGCACAAAATTCGCATGAGACAGCTATTCATCACAAATCTGAACCATGTTTGGCGATGCCAGCTTTTGCGTTTACCGGTGCGGTAAAACGACGCTGGGAAAAAGAACACTGTTTTGACAGTCGCAAGCGCGAAAGTGAACAAGCATGTCAATGAACCAACGCGCAAGCAGTGGCCTTACAGCCGCAATGAACGATTGGCAGTTACATGAAAACGTATGACAAAGCTATCAATCATATGCATGATTCAGCAAGTGCTAACAAGTCAATTGATCAGTTTTGTCGAGCGGAACAAAGCCGGTGGTAACGAACGTGAAGCAGTTTGCCCGTCATGTTACTCCCCTCTGTTGAAAATGGGTTATTATACATAAGATTTTTGAGTGCGTCTAGTGGACAACCCTTAGACAAGTGTCTGCACTCAAAGTGATCTGTGGTTTCTTGTGTAACATCTCTTACCGGAGTTTCCAGCTCTGATGTCGGCAAGCCGAATGTGTCTAGCAGTATATCCAGGGGAAGTTGATTTGTTTTTTCCGTACACTGGTGTTGGATATGGTTCACATGGCGAACATTCGTTCCAGGTTGAGGTTGAACTTGATACATGACAGAAACAATGTGTCCCATGACTTTAACCGCAATCCAGGATCTCTGGTGGAGGGCTTGTGTTCGTAACGTAAATTAAGTCCCCTGGTCTGGAGACGCGTTTATTTTGTGGACGGTGGCTGTGGTTTTTACCGCTGTCTCGATTACACATGTTGGCGTTTGGTTTTGGTGGCAGCATGAAATCTAAGATTGTTCTAATTCGTCTACCCAAGAAGGCTTCTGCTGGTGATTCCCCTTCCAGACCGGAGACGTTAGGAGTTGATCCAAAAGTTGGGAGGAAATTATCTGACATGTCCGGGACATTTCCTTCCCCTTGCAGTGCTAACACGTCAATCGATCAGTTTGGTCGGGCGGAACAGAGCCGTGGTAACGTTTGTGAAACAGTTCGCCCGCCATGTTGTCAGCTGTAACAGAAATCAAAACATATACCTCTGCACAAACCAGGTTTAGGAAACAACTCACAACCTCAGTGGGTTAAGACGACCATGCAAAAGTCTAGGAGAGCCAACCACCGAAAAGAAATATGGTTCACGCCGTTCTGGTTCATATTCTCATATCCAAAACAACGAGCCTGTCTGTCGGAGGTTTCCACGATGTGTCCAAACTGCGGAGTAATCGAAAGGCCAGATCACCTAAGCTCACTGACTAATGTACGCAGCCTGATTAACAGAAGGGAGGAGATTCAAACAGCGACTAGTTCTGTAGACATTACCTGTTCACAGAAATATGGCCCAAGGGAGAAATAGATTCGGGGGATTGGATGCGTGGGTTCCAGTGTTATCGCAGTGACCGTGGCAATGCCGTTGAGGGCGTTTGCCTTTTGTTGATCACCCGTGAACTGTAACTGCAGTTGTGTGAGTATCCGAACAGCCATCAAACCCTATTGATGGTCTTTAGAGTGCATCGTAGTCCAGGCGCAACACCAGAGGGAGACGGAACAACACTAGAATCGGAGTCGGCTTGCCAACCAGGTTATCGCCTACTTGTTTTGGGAGATTTTGTTGCTCCTGAAGTCAACAGGTTATTGAAATCTGTCGGTGGTAGAGGGTTTTGATAACAAAATTGTCCAACCTAGTCAACTACTTCACACCAGCACAACATGTTCAAGTGACCACGTGATCTCGACCGGGTCAGATGGCCTTGTTGTTAGATTTAATCATAACTTATCACAGCAGTGACGTTCCAGNAAAATTGTCCAACCTAGTCAACTACTTCACACCAGCACAACATGTTCAAGTGACCACGTGATCTCGACCGGGTCAGATGGCCTTGTTGTTAGATTTAATCATAACTTATCACAGCAGTGACGTTCCAGTGTTCTCTATTACTAAAACAGACACACAAAATGCAACTTTTTTAAATGGAACATGAAAGGGTGACCTGGAACCCAACGGCTTCCATAAAGGATGCGGATGGTTTATGGCTGAAATGCGTTGACAATCTCTGGGTCCGTACAGGTAGCAGCGTCCCTCAAACACCGTTCGGGGGAGGGGGGTGGAAGCCATGGGTTTGCCCAAGAGTTCCAAGGTGGAATTTAGTTTGGAAGGCACTATTATTATTATCATCATCAATATTATTGGAAAAGGGGTTAAAAACTCCATCATGTACATGGAGCTCCAAACGAAGCAATCAATTTAACAAGGGATGCTTTACTGGAATGAGAGCTCAACCTAGCACGTGACAATAAATAGGATCTCAAAATGCTCCACGGTTGAACTCAATCTAGGTCCTTCCTGAGAAAGGAAATTGCGACCACGCTTTCTCATTGCGAAGAGGTCACACCAACTGACAGTAGCATAGCGGACGCGTTTGTGACATACTTTCAAGGTTTTTATCGTTTAGACAATGGGGCACCTGAACCTCGTTCTAACTTCGTGGGCGTGGACACGGTGGGTCAGGACATTGCGCCCCATGAAGCTGAACGAGCGACATCCTAGCTAAACAGCACAAAGTCCGCAGGACCAGACCACATCCACCCGGCCATTCCAAAACCTCTGGCCAAATTGATGGCGTCGTCATGTGTCCGAGTGTTCAATCTCATATTAGAAAAAGGGGTAGCTGTGAAGGACTGGGACGAAGCCTCCAAAACCACCGTCTTCAAAGCTGGCAACCGGTCGGAGGTCGAAGATTACCGACAAATAAGCCTGACTAGTGTCGTCAACAAAATTTTCGAGCGCATATTACGAGAAAAGGATTCGAAGAATTCTCTGCGAACAGAAAATTTTCAGAGCTATTAGACATGGCTTCCTAAGGGGTAGATCTGGTCTCACCGATCTGCTGACGCCTTCAGACAGTATCACGAAGTTGCTGAATAGAGGAGAATTAGTCGAGGTGTGCTGGTTAGATTTCCAAAACGTCTTCGATTCTGCCAGCCACAGGTTTTTGGGCTGGAAGCTACGAGAAGCCGAAATCTCCTCTAGTATCTGCAGGTGGATACAGAAGTTTCTGGTTGGAAGGTCGTGTGGAGTGAGAGTAAGAGGCGCATTGTCGGACAAAGGTTCTGCGTTAAGTGAAGTACCTCGAGGTCGATCCTTGCCATTCTACTCTCCCCGGTATGCATAAATGACCAGACGAACGACCTAGTCAGTTCATATTACGTTCATGCAGGTGATATGAACCTGGTCGGCAGTTCGTCGGGCTAAAGCGCTCTCCAGGAGGACATTCTGAGGGTCTGCGGATGGACACTGTTGTATCGTAAATCAGAAGCAAGGCAGGGGTAATGAACGTACACTAGTATGTATGCAATCTGTCCAGTAGGCGTACACAAAGAACATTATATGAGTGAACGAGTTAGAATTAAACCAATCATAGTCGCGATGTATCACGCGAACGTCAGTAGCCAATCAGATACGAGGTGAACGTTGTGGCCTTGTAAAGGACGTACAAACACACACAACAGACATCAAAGTGGGATTTACCGGTGGACGCCCTCAAAAGCCATATCCTTGCTAATGCTCTCTAGTCGACTCCCAGGTATCTAAAGGATGCACATTGACAGACAGTCGAACTATCAAATCAACAGCAAGCGGGAGACTTATGTACCCAATTTACTAGCACGTTTACTCCACCTACTCAATGCGCCACATCCGCGGCAAAAGCACGGTGGGCGTTATACTGACTGAGATCCGCAATCGCCAACCCATATCCAGCAAATTTTATTTCACTGTACTCGGCCATAGTCCGCCCCCACTTGGAATATTGCGTCTAACCTTGGTCACCATATCGCAAACGGGACATAACAGTTCTCGAAAAAGTACGAGAGCACGTCACAAGTGTAGTATGGGGCACGAAATGTTCCAGCTACCAAAACAGACTAGGTTTGTTGAACTTACTCTCACTCGAGCGCCGGTTGGTAAGAGAAGACCTTATTAAGGTGTACAAAACTATCAATCACACCAGCAAAAGTCTTCTGGCATACTCGTTTATGATGCGTCAGAACGAAGATTTAAGTGGTCATAGGTTCGCCACCAAGAAAACAAGATTGGCCGTCTGATTGGACTTTTTCGCCAGCCGGGTAGTCAACAAACATAAACAAATTGCGTGCAATGATCGGTGAGGCCGCGACGGTAGAAGTACTCAAAAACTAGCTAGAAAATTTTGGAACAACTTTTACCTCAGCGCCGGTGTCAATTAGGAAATCGTAGCCTGTGGATCTGTCGGGATATAGAAAAGGCGACATTTGAAAGGGACACCAGGCGCAGACTTCGCCATCAATGGCTGGTCACTAAGTTTCTCTGTGCCGTCGGTAAAGTAGTAAATGTGCACCTCCTTACTCGGTGGCCAAAAGTACGGTGATACCAGCAAGAGTTATGTTCGTTGTGAGCTAGTGCCATCGAACGTCGAGAAGTTGGTGTAGATTGACTGCGTGGTCTGCGCGACCGAGAGTGTAGAGTGTGAACCAATGTCTGGACCTGTTTGGACAAACATTTCACCTGATGTTGCAAGTCGTCATTAGGTTGGTTAACAACCGTATTTACTAACTGGGGATTACGGCGGACGTCCAACATTTTGTCAGTTGCATCTGCAAGCTCCTCTATACACACGGCACTGCTTAATGTGGCCGGAATCTCACGAGTCAGTGATGGTAGATTTTTCATCCATAGCTGTCGAAAAATGGTGTCATCCCTCTTCTTGTCTCCAAGAGGCCGTTTCATCTGTCATAGCAGCTGGGATGGTTTGCGGTCACCTAGCTCGATTTCGGGAAATAGTTGGTCCAGCTTCCGCTGTTAGGAAACACCTACCATTCTAAATAAGGCGTCCTTCAGCTGATCGTGCGGCTGGTCTCCAGGCATGTTGTCAATAAAATCCGAGACCTTATCGGCGATCTCAGTAGGGCTGGAGTGAACTGTGTAGGAGTACATTATGGTTTGCGACGAAATGCGCCTTGTTTGAAAGTGAGCTTCAACTTGTCCGAACCAGAGGCGAGGGTTACTGACTCCAAATTCAGACAGTCTGGTGTGCACTGATGCGGTCAGCTGCTCCGTTGAACCGTCGTGGTCGGATATAGCAACAGGGGACGCTCTTTAACACGCAAAGTTAATGGGGCAATGAAGATATTGTGCTGACTGAACAGAACACCGAAAACAAAACAAAACACAAGCTGACGATACGAGTTCGCTGGTTATTTACGATGGGAAAATGTGAGAGGTTGGCTAAATCGGGCCCACCAATTGGTGGTGGTCAAAAAGAGTTTCTGAATAATCTAAGTGACTGCAGTCGCATTTCAGTGGGTTAACAGTGACAAGAAGTAGATGAAGGCAAAAGGATAGTTACGGAAGTTTTAGCAAGTTAAAGTAATAAAGAGCTCGACTCACAGAAGGTGTTCAAGAGGACCACCACAATACTACAAATTATCGGTATCCAGGAAGCGAGGATATTCCGGAATTACCATGGGCGGCTGAAACTTGGTCGATGCCGCAACGATGGTCGGAATACAACGGAGCTAAAGAATTAGTGAGATCCGCGTAGTATCGTCAAGCAACTACACCACAAGTAGAAGAGCAGACCGGCGTGCGTACACAATTTTTTAATTGTAATTGCAAGGCCATTTCAATCAACTCGAACAACATACAGAGATGACGTGAAAG
>QNGE01009079.1:0-14106 GCA_008508345.1 Paragonimus westermani | reverse complement strand
GTATGACCTGTCCAAATGAAGTCTCAACCCCTAATTCGGCGGACGGCATAACCCTCGCGATTGACAATGACTGTTAATAGTCAATCTCCCGGCGTGATGCATATTCCATTCCAGCCCCAAGGTGTAAATATCTGGGGACTGTGCCGCGATATCTACAACTCTGCGAACTTATTTATTTCTGTCGAATGGATCTCTGGCTGTGTTGCAAAAGTAGAATGTTTAGTCATCGTCCCTGAGGTGTTTCAGTCAGATTAACTGTTCAATGAGAGAGACCAGGAAGAACATTAAATACTTCTACTGTCGTCCCTCCCACTAAGTTCCCTGTACTTAGTCGTTAGGCTGTGGGTAGTGAATCGGCGCAACTAAGTAGTGTGTGACACCGTTTATAAGAAATTCCCAAACTTCCACCGGAATAAACCACAGCCTACCGTCAGTCACTACAATCACCGGAAGACCAAATTTGGAGAATAATCGTCGGAATTCAGAAATGGTGGTCGATGTTGTGGTTATTCGCATGTGGAAAACTTCTGGTAACTGAGTTTGTATCGACCGCTAATAAATCCGAGATTTCTCATTTGATGGGCTTGTTGTATCAGGGTGAACCTGGGACCCTGGTTTATTGGTCTTAGACCAAGAATGAAGATGAGATTTATTGGGTACTTTCGTCATCATTACAAAGTTGCATTAAGTTCCCTAATTCACAGCTAGCAAGCGTAACAGTGAGTCACTGAATTCATGTATCGAACAACGGAAAGGGCCCGAATGTAATTTTTATTCAGGACTGCTTCAAAGCTGTGTGAATCTCCGCATGATCCTCCAATACAAAGCATTCCCTAATCATAACAACCGAAGCCCCTCAGCGAGAAAATTGTTCCAATCTCCATCTACTTCGTTGATTGTTCAGCTAATCTGGAGATATTGCATAGTTTACTGTTACTGGTAGGCTAAAACTAAGTCTAAACACACTCTGCAAATCAGATCATCCAGTTGAATTGATGAAATGGTTGCATCTTTATCAGTTTTTGGGACTGCATGTTCTACTATGAAACGAGATAACGTACCTGCAAGTCCAAAGTTTCAACTGGGTCTCAAAAGTGTAACCTAGTAACATCGTAACTCTTGGCTATAATCATTTAGCTGCATCAAAAATGGACAGAACAGACTTACGATCGGCCTCTAACGCAAACCTCTACCCGTGAAGAATTCCATGGAATTTTCTAATTGCAAATGTGAATGCCAGACCTCCGTTTATCATTTCATCATGGTACACTCATGTTGAATTTACACTGTGTGAAAAACACAAGACTACTTCTGTTAGCCTATGTTTCTTTAACCTATGTGGGGTAACTGCTGTTACCGTACTACCACACATCCGCTGCAACAATCATTTCTGATTTTGGGTCGCAGTGGTTGTAACACTTTTACGCTAGGGTAGTTTGTGTTTCAAATCTTCGTGTAGACATCGTGAACTTGAAATCTCTAGCTGCTACACATGCCTAGTAGGTTAAGTCGCAAATTACTAAGGTTTAATAATCGGATAGAACGCTAACCCCTACCTAAGAGGAAAACCACTTGTCAGGACCACTTTCACAGTTTCTGACGGTAATCTTTCAAACCTAGATAACCCACAAAAAGGACCGGTTTTTACTGCATAAGAACGCATGTTTACTAGAGAAGTTAAATGGGTTGACTAATGAACTTGCTGTATCGGTACGTCCGTGACGATAATTAAACGTTCCGGAACAAACAACTCAATCTCTGAACTCCCGAAATTCCTGACCAAGGAGAACAAGTATAAAAAATCAACATTACTTTGGTCTGAAATTACTGTACAGCGGTCTCATGTTTACGGGATACTAACGACATCAGGGGGGAAGGGAAGTCAATGAATCCTCCGGATATTTTCTGTGAAGTCTCATCTGTGCCATACGGTATTCGCATGAAAATCGTACGTCTAGTTGGGCCCGTAATCCGAGTCGTAGGAAATGCATGTGCGAACAACACCACGTCCAACGTGCGTCTGACAAGTACACCTTGCCCCGCGGATCGCACACTACGCGGCACGGATGTGTCTACTGACCTCAAGACTACCGAGTCAGAACAACGTCAAAGCAATCGGTTAAGCCAATGGTAACACGTGACAGTTGGACAGTATACAGTGGACACGTTCAGACAGGTAACAAAGTTTGTGAGCTTCATCTCCCAATTCTGATATCACATTATGAATCCGCGGTTCTGATTCACCAACCTTAGTGGGATCCTTGAAAAGACACGGAGAAAACCTATTCTAACCAAATATTTTGATTTTCTATCTGGTGCCGAGACACTTGTCAGACTGCGCAGAGATTCCATTTTATAGTCCCATTGACTTTATGGTGACTCGTCATTGTGAAGCATGTAAGTCGCTCGCCCGCTAAATTTTCTTCCATTCCGTTCACCCTCTTCATTCTGACATTTCCAAAGATACATCAACATGCTTTCAGCCTCCTCACTTACGTTGGCACAGTAAATCAGGAGGATCCTTCTAAGACACTATCCCAACATGAATGTCGGTCGAACTGTCTACAGGAATCACCTAAAGAAGCTGGGAGAGTGCTGACAGCCTTTTATTACCACATGATACCATAGGTTCAGTCGTCCAATTCGAAAATACTCAATATTTAAAATGACTAATCACGGTAGTATCCACAATGTTGGGTTTACTATGACATAAACATCAGTGACCAGGATCAATATAATTTTGGGTGGTGACATCCCGTACGTATGTAAGGCCTGTTTACAAAAGCGTTCATAAAACGGAGTAACAGAAAGCAGCAATGAGAGAAAGGTCTAAACCAATTGCAATCGGTAGTTAGTTCGATTCTTCAGCACACGTTAGTGCAAGACGGACGCATACTAAACCGTCACATCGAGCTTTACTGCACGATGGCACAAGGTGCCTAGATCACAAGCACGTCAACGAGTCAGCGGATTTCTGCTCATTTGAGAGATTGCGATTGATGGCTAACTGTTTCACTTGATCCATGACTGCTGTCCTGATTTTTTGGATCAAGCATCCTCGGTAAACTGTCATCCGGTTGCTAAGGATATGAGTAGGTGGAAGACTGAAAATATACGTCTCGAGAGTCGTATTGTTGACTTGGTGTGAAAAAAATAATTGGTATGAATTTGCACGCATTTTTTTCTTTCTCAATATAGTCCTACTGAATTGGTCTACATATGCTGAACAGTGGAACAAGCGAATGAAATTTATGTATGGAAGCGAATGAGAACTGATGGCTAGATGAGTAACTGGTATTCGTCATTGACAACGTGGGCGATCATCACCAAAAGACAAACAACGAAAGAAGTCATTATTCAAGTTGAGTAAATGAATACGTAACACTTTGGATCAGGCATGATAGGGGTTCAAGCTTACAGGTTTGGATTAGAGAAGGATCAAATAATGTGTTCAGGGAAAGATTTCGGGGTCAGTTAGGACAGTGATAACCTGTGAGAGGCGTAGTGTGGTTAATAAAAACCTTCGTGTAACAGAGAAGGCAATGGAGGGAAGCTGAAACCAATTAGAACTAGCGGTTGATTTGGGTCTTTAAGAGGTACATCTCGGAAAATATAGGTGAAATGAGGCGGATAGATGGCGCGCATCCAGTAGCTGGTTTCTTATGTAAATTGGTTCATCGGTTTAGCATAAGCTACAGACTGACACTTACATATTTAATCAACTAATCCCGACGTCCATCTTTATCATAACCAGCCACAATAATAGAGTGCCGCCAGTCTGACCGCAGTCGCGGTGTTCTGCTAACCCAGTAACGGGTAGATCCATACGCCACTCACACGAGGCGGTTTGCCTAGCCTGAGTCACACATGAATCAAACAAACCCAACGGGCTTGAAAATGGTCGGCTACCTACCCGAACGCCATTTGTTTAAGCTTCGGGATTATGACCGATCGATTACTGAGAGTGTTTCAGTCTTGCGCCACATCTGTCACAGCAACCGTCCGGCTGGCTCGAATGCTTAACGCCGTATCCCTTGAAACAGGGTCACCCGACTTGTCTGGCTGTTGGGACTACGACCGGAGCCTATGTCAATCTGAGTGGATCGCTCATGTATCCATATACAGAAGATCTGTGTCTGTGTGCACTGTACGAACGTAATCAAGCACTCACTGTGCACGAGGCAATCCGTGACCTCGTCAACCGGGCGACGAGGTATGGGCGAGCTAGCTCCGTTTACTCTCTGCAACCGGCGAATTCGTGTCCTCACATCGAAGGAGCATCCGATCCATGCGTCTGAAAATGTGCCCATGTGCAAATTAGTCATGCGACCCGTTCGCCGTTGAAACCCAGAGAATCCATTTGGGACAAGGAAACTGGTATTGAGACACGTAGAAGTGGTACTGCGACATCTCAATCGTGAAACAGTATAGAGTACCGGCGTTCCTTTCAAAAAGGTGTCAGATAGGACAATGGATAAAAGTGTTCCTTTACTGGTTGTACGTCGTAGGAGTGCTTGGGTAATTAGGCTCGAAACTGTGGGTGCACAACATGACCATTCTTACAGTTGTAGTGCTGTTGTCTTCCAAATAACACGGAAGGAAGTTAGCGCAGATAACTTCAAACAAAAAATTCCAGCCGTCTAACAACTGAACGTGGTTGCAACCGCATTATTCAGCACAATCGAAAGTCCCCCAAACACTGCCGAGAAACTTCATGTAGCTTTGAACAACTTCAATGTGCGCAGAGGCAAACAAAATTAGACACGGGTATTTTTTTCACTGCGTTCGGGCTGGGCTAGGCCTTTCACCACTGAAAATGTCACGCTTACAGATCGCTCGCTCTAGCTGAGATATTCCAGGAAGCCCCTGTGCCAAGTTGCCCACGAAATTAATCTGTTTGGTGTTTTTAGTGAAATGTTTAAGCCAACCCACTACGTGACGTAGACGGAGGGGACGTGCCAAAAGTGACCTCTGCCCCGAGAGATCAGTCCACCCACCTTCAATTTCGTCTTCTTCATTATGACGTGACAACAGACAGATTCTGATGCCAGGTTCACGCACCTCCTTGTGTTGCTCAACAAAGTGCAAGGGCGAGCAATCCCGTAAGTCCCTAAGTGAATGATTTGCGACTTTAAAATGCGCATGTGAAATTCCAGTGGTACTATTCATTTGGCAACTGGACAATGCTATGAATCAACAGTTCTTTCTAAAAAATTTCTAGAGACGTTGAAGTCAAATATTACAACAAGCTAGGTGAGAATCACACTGAATCTTGAGACAAGAAAATTTGTTCACTTGGATTTCAGTGAATAGGAGGTAGTAGGTTGTCAGAGTTGGCACCTCGGTTAGTGTGTCGGTACAGACAGTTCATTTGTCAGGTCTGCAAATTTTTAAGATTGTTAAGATCACTAAACACTCGGCCATCACTGTACTCGCTGGAGCGACGAAAGCGCAACTCGGTCGACTTACTCAAAAACGGAAACAGCTTAGCGGTATATTCGGTCTCCGGAAGCGACGTACTGACAGTGACGATGGACTATTACAGTTATGCTAACTTCACGGACTCTAAAGATCGAATTGTACATTTAAGTGCAGAGAACAGCAGTGGGCCGCTTGGGGACATTCCACTGCAACCCAAACCTGAACAAAAATTGGGCATGTTGCTGACCCATTAGATATTTGCGTATTCATTTCGGAGTAGCCACTTTGGCTCAGAACAGGTGGCTGTCTATACTCGTTTTGAGTTGTCGTTTATTCAAGGATCATCAACTGGCAACTTTGGTGATATGACAGGGCTATCAAGCAGCATGAGGTGAAAGGAGCCAACAAAGCTCTTGGATGACAAGCAGCGCGTTCCAATCGCATGTCTTTCATATTGGTAAAATCATAATCCAGAATTATGGATTTCGCCTGGTGATGAACAAGCATAGTTCTCATCAAAAAGTTGATTATCTGAAATGTACCACCCTCTGAAAACAACCCTCACTCGTCAACCTACGGATGCACGTGCAACTCACTCACGCGTTTTCCCCCTCATCTGATATTGGCTTAACTGGTAGAGTACTTGCCGCGTTTGGGCACGCTGCTTCTGTTGTTGTTCTGAATCCAGTTGAAGTCTGGATTTTTCGGAATCGGATCGCTTCTGAATACTCAGAATGACCACGTTACTTATCAGTAATATTAACTTGCTCAACAGCGAGTCAAGATCACTGTGGTACACAAATCTACCGTAAGCATGTTTCCCGCTTAAACTCCCGTTTTCACAGCACACTCCTCCTCAGTAACATTAGAAAACGGAATAATTCCTACTAAGTCAACGCTTCGTATGATCTGTTACTAGCTGATGGTAATCTCTTGTGACAAACTGATCGGAAGTCACAGAGGAAAAGCTTGTTATAACGTCCAGTAACACAGTTAAAGAGATCGAATGAAACGTTTTTACAAGATAAAAAACAGTTTCCTATATATGTTCACCTATTGGTACTCACCAGGGGATGGAATGTGTTAGGCGATCCATAAATGCAACCAAACCAAGCTGCGTGAAAAAGGGACAACTGAGAAACCGATTAGCGCGTACGTTGTAATATCAGGAACAGAACAGCATTCTGAGCGATGTACACTTGATGAACTATGACAGCGAGCCAAGGAGGTGATCAGGTAACTCAGATAGCTCTTCATCTTGACATAAACTACGGAGCAACGTATACTCCACATGTCCGAACTCAAGATCTTCATTGTCAATGAAACTGTAGTGATTTCAATCATGAGCGTGCTCTAGAAAAAGCGCCCGAAGGCCCGGAGGAACTACATAGTAACCGCTATTTTCAATAGAGGTGATCGCAACAATAATCACAGGTCAACTGTCTGTTTTCTCAAAAGCTTTGAAAAGTATGGTCGAAGATCAGTTGAGGGCTTTTGCTGCACACCGTACCGCTATTGTCCGATCAACATGGATGCCGAAATGGTTACACGCCTAACTAATCCACTCAAAGCAATAGACTAGTGGACCAAAAGCACTGAGGGAGGTGAGCAAGCAGACTTTATGCTTCTTGATTTCTACACAGCCTTTGATAATATCAACCGTACAGTCCCGTATGAAACTTCAACAGCATTGTATCGATGGTATTATATTTCTGTGAGTCGCAGGTTATCTTGCGGATCGATACTTTATAGGTAACGATTAAGCTGAACTCACCGATCAATGTACGTTAGAAAACACTCAGAAATGTGGAACAGAAGATGGTGTAATGAGGACCAGCGATCGCACTATACTACTCACACAACTACTACTCGGTATTGGGACAAGATCATGGATTTTGACATCGAAATGTCCCGCAGAAAAATACAAGAAGCAAAATTGGAGTGCAGCATCGCATGAAGTGGTTCTTGCTATATGAAAGAACTGAGTATTGGCGTCCGTGGCAACCGTGACGTTCTGAGACCAGTAACGTACACAGATGTTTTCTGTTTGCGATCCTCTTGAAACGCATAACCCATGGATAGGTTTTCACAATGAACAACTCTTGTCCTATCCGCATTCTTGGCTCACAACAACGGTACTGCCAAACAGGGTAAACGTTTCCAGGAATTATGAATCATTTAGCGGCCGAACTCTGGCATGCTTAAAGAAGGCTTCACTAACTTTAAACAGTCAGTACATGATTCATATGATGTAAACATATGGTGAGGAATCAAGAAGGGGCCTCTTAACAACCTAAAACCCCACGGCAGGGACTTCACTCAGCAGGTCACGTGGTTAAAATGCACGTGAAATATCAGGTTGAAAATCGATCCTGTTGTTTGAAACACACGTGACTCACACGAAGAATGGGTGGCTGGCTCATACCAGTTTAAAAAGTGTCTCCTGCTTCCCCCGTTAGCGATAAACAAGCAATTTACTCTTATACAGCCCTGATGGATGTTTTAGTCATTGTCAATGGTCCTTTCCTTGTTTCACCACTTAGTCACTCGTCCCGGTACCAGAGATTCAACCTTTCAGCCGAGAAGAGATACGGTCAATTGGCTTAATACCAATGCCCGTTCACTGGACGGAGCGGACGGCTTTTCGGGTCTGCAAGCACAGGGGAACAGACTCTCAGTGGCAACAAACAACACGTACAGAAAACAACTATCGTGGTCAAAATTTGACGTTTTGCTTGAAAGAAATGATCGGATTTGGGAAAAAGAGTCAGTCCATTTAGACCATTTCCGTCGTAGGAAATCTCACAAAACTGTAGAGACGTATGATGCAGTGACGGATGCTAGTGAAGAACCCGGTGGTCATGGCTTCGCAAAAACGTTACTTGGGTGTCGTGCTGACTTGATTAATTGCCAGGACCAGGAGGAGTGGGTTGAACAGTGGCAGAAAAATGATTTCCTACTCACTCTCACTAATTCGCCAGAATATTTTTTGATAAAAAGAGAGATGGACTTGTATGTAGTTGTCAGTGAGCCCAAAAGAAGGCCAATATTACGGGAAAAAGTGGTACAGGACAGAGCTTTGAGTGAAAGTGCAGATCTTTCGATGCACCACCGAAAACGTAGAGATCAGCTGATTCGTAAAGTGCTAGAGACGGTCAGCAGCATTGATGACACGAAGTGTTCAAAACCTAAAGAAGTGGTCAACGCTATTGTACATTCACATCAAGCTGTAACAATAAGAGAATCCCAGAATAGTTTGGAGTTTCGTCAAGGATTTAGGGTTAATATGACTGTCGGAGTCAAAGAGACTGAAATTATGGGAATTCGAAAAAACACCAGCAAACCATATCGTAATGCTCCACATGAGGTAGATTTCGAGATGACCATAAACAGTTCAATCGGGACAGACAGTGCTGGCTTGGAAAATGTATCTGCCGGCCAATGTATTTTGGAGAAAGGAAATAACCTGCATTGTCCAACGCACGGATATCAAAACGAGAAATCGTTGTGGCACTCAAAACCATGGCTCAAGTATCTGGCCACCTTGGAACCAAGTCCATCAAAATGCATTGACGTCATCACGGAGGGCACGAAGAAGTCTTCTAAATTATCTGGTCCCAGGATACGGTTGAACAAACAATTTCCAGGTCCCAGTTCGTTAACCAGGGAACATCGCCGATTAGAACGGAGACAATCTGACTGGCCTCAGGAGATTTTTTGCCAAGATGGTGGAAGAGCCAGAAAAGTAGCATTTCCAACGTTCAGTGGCGAGGGCAGCGAGATTCCCTCGACCAATCGGAGCAAGTATTTCCAGCCGGGTCACAGACTATCTCTCGTCTCCTCTAACAGCTCACGAGCAAGTGGAGTCAACTCAGCGGACCAATCTGAGCCCGATGCAGATATTGGTAGAATGAAACACAGTAAGGAGTCCCCGGAATCCAAAATAAATGAGGAGTATGACGAACATGATCAATCAGGGACCAGAATTTCACCCGGTTTGTACATAAAAGGTCCACTTGATGATCGGTATTTGAGGGACCGATCACACTCGCCTTCAGCTCCACGAGGAAAGCAGAACGCCCTGCAAATACAACAAACGTTCGTCAAGCAACAGCGTCGTTGGAATCATACCATTAGGTCTCTCATCTCTCAATGGAACCAGTCCGATGCACATAAAAATACGGTCAATGTTTCCTTCCCGAACCTTGGTCTGCGAAAACAAACTCTTCCCTGCAGCAAGAACGAAAATCTGTTACAAAATAGCGTTGTACGATTTTCACATATAACATCAAATGATTCGAAAAAGATAATTGACTCCGGTGCTTTAAATATACCTACCAGCCAAGTCAGAAGAGTGAAACTCGTAATAAACAAGGCGAGAAAAAATGAAGCAATTCGGCAAACTACTGAGGTTCGTCGACCGGGATTTTGTACATTCAACAGTATGAGACCAGCAACAATGTTATCTGTGGACTATTCAAAAAGAAAACGTTCACCTTCGTCGTCCGACGTACATGACAAGCGTACACTGAAATCCATTTGGTTCAGTGAGGATAGTCCCGGGTTCAAAGCCGGATTACAGATTGTACAGAGTGTAGTTGAAGGTGCGCGAAATGGCAGTAACAACAGCAATGTAGACAATAAGAACGCCGGTTCTACGTCGCTTTATCCGAACGACCCACAAAATGGAGATATTGCCAAAACATCAAACCTGAACACAATCAATCGCGGGCATCAAACAAAAAAAGCAAACGCTCCACTTTTGCGCAGGTTCCACCATCGGTGGGCTAAGTGTATGAGGCAAAAACTATATTGGCTACAAAACAACAATGGTGAAATGGATCAGTTAACTAAGAACGAAGTTCATCCATTACTGAAGCTGGAAGATCTTAAATCATACAGTTTGACACCTCCTAGCTCGTCCTCAGTGAAGGGTGAAGACAAGCGTAAGCAAGAAGACGACACCTCCGACACATTTGGAATTTCGGTCGCTTCGGAATTTCTGCATTCCAGTTCTGATGAACAAACAGCACACAAACACCGACCCAGACCAGGGCTCGCAACAGGAAGAAAAAAGAAAGTCCCAGAAACTAAGCCCATTGAATTGAAGGGGGAGCAACCGCTTTTAGACAGGACAGTACTCAACTTGACGCAATCCGTAGAATGTGATTTTGAGCGGCAATTGTCGCACAAGCCACTAGAGCAAGAACTGAGCGAGACAACACCCCAAAACGGTCCTGAGGAGCAAATAACTTCAAAAATAACTCCAGAGCAACCGAACATACTTTCAAGCAGTTACGACAAAGTGTTGAATCAGCCTCAGATGAATATGACTCCAATAAGAATATGTGAAGAAGATAATGCTTCAGAACATATGACCGTCAATCGGGAAGCAAATAAATGCAAAAAAGCCAAGTTCCAAAGAAAACGAAAGATGCACCCACCACAACGTCCGATTTGGGAGCCAATACGGAACTCGAGGAGACCTCTCTGGAACAACAGTACACGACCGAAGGCAACTCAGTCAAAACAAAAATATTTGCGAAAGACTCAGCGGACTCCACGACAAAGGGTCAAACAACAAAATGTAATCAGGCACAATAGGTCGAAGCCGTTTTCCCATGATAATCAAAATATCAGGAAGAACACCATATTGCTGAGGAAAACAACTAACTCCGCTGTTATGACAAAACGCATTACAGACGATAATCCCAATAAAGCAGTTACCCGAAGGACACGACGACCCAGACAGCGTATGAGAAGTATAACTCGTTTTGACGATCGGCCGATCAGTATGAATAATCGGAGCTACATAAGAAATGATCCACGATCTTCTATTAATTGCAGGTCTCGGAGTGGAGAACGATGTTTTGGGAAAAACCAGTCGGAGAATGAAATAAGCAATGATTCGGCTGAATTCAAAATCAAATCTAGACTTCGGAATTGGCTGCACAAGTGTCCACATAAACAAACTGAACAACTGACAAGATCTACACAGAATAACGCTTGTAGGAATGCGGTTACCACTAGATTACTAGACCACGCGCCATCCATCTGGTCATCCAAATGCTCTACTTCAAAGTCTGAGCCGAGGAGGTTATGCCAACAGTTACAAAGATTTAAGAAACTGTTAATGCCAAAATGCAAGAAGGCAAAGAGAATTACAGAGCAGAATATGAGTGGTGCACGTGTTTTGATCACCCAAATATCTGATAACAACCGAGGTCAGTTGGGTCAACTGGTTGATTTTATTGCTTACATTTCCATTGTATCATCGGAAGTTGATGAGTTGGTTTTACCGTTCCGTGCTTGTAATAGGTTGCGTAACTACCGAAAAGAAATAAGTAAACTTATTCGCAAACTTGAAGCAGATCTGTTCAACATGGAAGGAAGGGTCGTTCGTAATGACACAAAGAAAGAATACAATCAACCGGCCGCAGTTATGACAGATCTGCCCGAAGGACCCATAGAATCAGCCATAGAGAACCCACTGTCCAGATCAGCCTCACTGTCAACGCACGAACTTCGCATGGCCACAAAGCAATTGAGTTCCACCCATCGTCAAGGTCAGGTGATGGTGGGTCGACGTGTGAATCAGTCGTTCCATCAGGGTGGTTCTAATCCGATAGCCTACAGCAACATTGACCACAGTGAGGTCACATCCATGGTGAGACGGAGTACTAGACCGGATACTCGGCGGGCTGCGTTCTGGCAGCAAGTGTTGCACGATTGTCATGACCACCGCCTTTCCCGGCTACTGGCCAGTGCAGCAAAGGTAACAGAGAGAAGGATATTTTCAATTGAAGAGAACACAGGATGTAGAATTGAGCTGAACGAAACCACTGTCTACTCTGTTCGAGGACTTCCTTGTATGCAGTTCCGAATCAGTTCTCATAGAGTGGATAATTTGCATCGAGCGCTTGTTGAACTGGAAACTCGATTTCCAAAACTGTACAATCAAATTGTGTTCACCGAACGGTTTTGTGATCCCAGTGCGACCGGGTACGGTCACCAGTTCCCGAGTGTTACAGAGTTCTTCCACGGAAATCAACGACACGAACAACAGCAACCACTTGTCAGTACAGTTTGTCGTGTAATTCCGGTGATCGAAGAGGCCAAGACTGACAGAAACACACTTAGCTGGCAATTCACAAAACGAAGGCGATACTAACTGTAATCGAGTGTCTGTCTTCTATGACTAACCTAGCAAACAACGGAACTACCAACAACAGCACGTGCTACAAACGTTTGACCATCTACACTTGTTCATTTGTTTTACTTCACTCTATGATCATCAAAAATGTACTGATAAGTGCCCGTGTGTCGCATGGCGTGTTCTTATCAACAGTTAAGATGAAAGCAATTCATTTCCGAATGATTTCTGCTGTACCGCGTGAGGGTTCCAGATACCACACGAAAACCAACGCACAGTCTGCAAACACGAATAATGAAAGTGCCAGAAGCGCGAAGACTAGTAGATATCTGCGAGATGTTTTCGAACAATCATGGATGGATTGTGGTTATTCGTTCTGAAAACGCGCTGAAAACCTCACTGTTCTTTATGCGGTGGTCCCAGTGCAAGTGATTAAGACGAAGATGACTCACGCAAAAAATGCAAAGTTTTAGAGAATCATTCACAAAAGATCTCGATTTCCTCCGCAGGTAACCACACCTAAACAATAGGCTACAATGCGCAAAAACCTTAAGGTGCATAAACAACTCGACTAAGAAAATCGAACAACCTTAGCAGTCGTCCAGGAAGTCACAGAGAATCGGGGGCACTCATAAGAGCATTTGTAACTGAGCAAAAGACTAGTTAGCACACTACGTGGCACTTGCCATCATGCAAAACATTCAGTCATGCCAACTAGAAAAAAACTAGATAAAAACATTCGAGATGACTCAGGTTCAGAAAGGTAAAGCTTTATTTTGTTAACGGATGATTGAAACCTATCAGCATGCACAGAACATTCATGATTCACACTGACGGTGGACTACCACAGACATGGAGAGAACAAGCTCGAATTACGAATCAAAACCAAGGGGAAATGATATATGCATTGAAAACTCTTGTTTAAACGTTAGAAAACCAGAACAGTGTTGCCTGTCCACCAGACAGTCAAAACACCAGCGTCGCCACCAGGTGACTGACACATCATGATAGGATGTGCCTCGTGCCATGCTCCTCCGAGGTTGACGTCAACGCTCGCTGTGGGCGATGGCAGCTCCCACATCATTGAAAGCCTTGACTGTTGCGAAAGATCTGCCGTAAATATCAACGGTCCCCATGCATCACCAATCCCTTGTTGGCATTTGTCAACCTGAGACAAGCCTGGATATCCAATTCACGAAAGTCGGATGATGAGGGGCAGGGTGCACAGTGCGACTACATAAATGGTATCGTTCTACGATTGCAAACCTTCGCCACTCATTTTCTGTCGGATGTCTGTGTTACATTCGGAATTGTCTGTGCGGTGGAAGAATCATTACAGTGGCAACAAAACTGGGCGACATGTTAGGAACAGAGAGCCCTGCTCTCTAAGTAAGGCAACTTCACAACATCCGTTAGGATGACTTGCGTGTGCCAACCCAAGGTTTACTGAAACGCTCTGTTTGTAATTGTTAGGTAACAAGAATAGAACGGCACGGTGGTCAACGCATTATTAAGTTTCACATTAAGTTTAG
>QNGE01009078.1:0-14117 GCA_008508345.1 Paragonimus westermani | reverse complement strand
GTGTATGTTACAAATCCTCAACTGTTTGTTGACTTTGTTTCCATAGCACAGTGGTAACCATTGTTCATATGATAGTCAACGGACGCCAGTTATTCACGCAACCATCATTTTTCAGTCCACCTTGTGTGAAAAACTTCTGTAAGCCAGCGGGCTCAAAATATTTGTATCGAACTCCGCATACTGATAAAAAAGACCAAAGATATGATGACCATTTTAAATACAGAAGGCAGACCACTAGTTGCTGTTTCGTCTCATGAAATTGGATGGAACAGAACGGGTTTGAAGATTTTACAATAAGCAGTTGAATGACAACATGCATTTACATAGCATAAAATGATGACAGTTCAGTCCATTAGTAGGAAGCCACTTGGCCAACTGGAACTAATGCGAACAGCTTCTTTCAGTTGATCTGTGATTAGAACCACGGGATCATATCACAGGAACATTTGCTTCGAAATGTTCGCTTCGCAAGAATGACTGGATATGTCAAAATGTCTCAACTCATCTGAGTAAACTTGCCATGAAGCTCAGGTGGTCTCGTCAAAGTGACCACTAATTTTGGCTTTCACTAACCTCAACCCCATAGGCCATTCTCAGGTTGACCCTAACTGAATGATGGTGTCGCGTAGCGAAACCAAGAATAATAACAGCTGCAGTGTTCTAACAGCTTTAGTTTCCTCAGTAGAATTGGAGTCGATTCAGTCTGTTGCCACAGTGACAGAAAGTTCTATCAGATTAACACCAAGGTTATGAAGATCATGAAGACCATAGAATTATGTAGTGCCTATAGATGAGAACAATTTGGCAGAACTAACCTCAAACTATGGGAAAGACATTGACGACACTCGTGTTTAGTAACCATATATTTGCTGACAAAAGGGGTGTAAAACGATAAGTCAGCTGGTATCTGTTGTATCGTAAATCAGAAGCAAGGCAGGGGTAATGAACGTACACTAGTATGTATGCATTCCGCTCAGTAGGCGTACACAAAGAACATTATATGAGTGAACGAGTTAGAATTAAACCAATCAGAGTCGCGATGTATCACGCGAAAGTCAGTAGCCAATCAGATACGAGGTGAACCTTGTGGCCTTGTAAAGGACGTACAAACACACACAACATCACTCCCTTTCGGCCAGCTTCGGATTAGGCGTAGATAAAACGGTCGACCGATTTCGGAGCCCGTGATGAGCGACGAGGATTTGGGTAGTTTGCAACAGGTTGCTCCGTACGTGAAGGTAAACTGACTGTCCGGGTTAATCGTCCAGTAAATAATTGACGCTGATTGACTTTCTTGTTGTTATCCAACTCGTATGTACCGGGACCGAGGATACGCTTTATGGAGACTGGAGATGAGAAGCTTGTTTGCCCTTTGTTGTGTGACTGATTCTTCAGACGGACAAATGTTCCGGGTGCCAGAGTTTTTGCTGACTTGGCATAGGACTTTTGGTAAGTCTCCCTCCGAAGCAACTCGGTATGTTTGTCTTCATTTGCAGGTTGGTGAGCTGCGTTAAGTTTCGTACGTAGTGCTCTCCCGAACATAAGTTCAGCAGGCGTTTTTCCGGTCGCTCTATGGTGACTGGTGCGATAGGTGAATAACGCTTGAAGTACAGAATCCTCCCACGTTTCCCCTCGTAACTGTAATGCCTGTATAGACTCCTTCAAAGAACGATTCAAACGTTCCACCATACCATTACTTGCGGGATTGTAAGGAACAGTCCGCGAATATTTTATTCCCTGCCGACGTAGAAATTCTTTAAACTCATAACTGATACCCTGAGATCCGTTATCGGTGACAATCTCCTCAGGAATCCCGAAGCGGGCAATAAGGTGTTTCAACCAATGAATTACCGTGGTTGACGTGACATCACTACAGATGTGTGCCTCGGGCCATTTACTGTAGTAGCAATTGGCGACCAATATGTTACGTTTATTCCATGGAGCTGTTGCAAAAGGTCCCACAATATCGATAGCCAGCTTTGCCCACGGGCGCATAGGGTATTCCACTGGTTGCACAGGGGCAACTATAGGTTTGATTGATTTATCAGCATGTTGACAAGGGACACAATCATTGACAAGAGTCTCGATTGACGAAAACATCCGTGGCCACCAATACCATTCGCTAGCACGACGGAGGGTCCGTGTGATTCCAGGATGTCCCTCATGAGCACACAGCATAATCTCACGTTTTAAACTAGATGGTGGGACAAGCCGTGATCCACGCATGATGCAGTCGTCTATCACAGAAAGCTCCTCTCGCAAGGGGTAATAGCATTTTAGCTCGTCAGTGATATTTTTGACATTAGGCCATCCGGTGGAAACGTATTGTTTCAATTGTTGGAGTTCATCATCCATTTGTGTATGCTCTCGCAGTCGCTCTTTGGTTACCGCATGAATTGTCAAGTCATCAATGGCAGCCACCATTTCAGATTCGTTCATATCGTCTGTATCAGTTTGTATAAGCAAAGGTAGTCGGGAAAGTGCATCAGCTACTTGGTTTTCTGAACCACGTCTATATTTAATTCCGAAGTCGTAGTTCAATAGTCTGGCATACCACCGACTGATCCGTAATGGTCTATGGCCTTTAGTTCCTTGACTGAGAAGTGTCGTCAATGCTGCATGATCAGTTCTCAGTGTGAAGTGTCTACCGAAAAGGTACATATGCCACTTCTCACAGGCCCAGACACAGGCTAAAGCTTCTTTTTCGCTGGCTGAATATTTACGTTCCGTACCAGAAAGTGTTCGTGATGCGTATGCGATTATCTTTTCCTGTCCTTGTTGCATTTGGGAAAGAACGGCTCCTAGACCGACATCGGAGGCATCTGTTGAAACGAACGTACTGCAGGATTCGTCAAAGATACTGACAACGGGAACGGAAACAATCATCTGCTTCACGCGTGAAAAGGCTTCTCTCTGGGTGTCGGACCACTCAAACGGAATATTGGATCTCGTAAGTAATCGCAGTGGCTCGACCACAGTGGCGAAATTCGGAAGATGGCTTAAGTAGTATGAGCAGAGTCCGAGGTAACGTTTGAGTTGAAGTAGACTTGTAGGTTCTGGAGCATTTGCAATAGCCTCAGTGTTTTGCACGTTGGGGCGAACTCCTTCATCCGATATAATGTGGCCAAGGAATGATATTTCAGTTACACAGAATACACACTTGTTCATGTTCAAACGTAAGTTCAACTGATTGAGACGACCTAACACAGAGTGAAGATTTGAATCATGTTCTTCTTTAGACTTACCGAAAACACATATATCATCCATGTATACAATAGAACCCCGGCATGAAGATAAAGACTGAGTCATGAATCTTTGCCAAGCGGATGGAGCCGAACTTAAACCCATTGGTAAAACTTTGTACTGGAATAGACCTTCTGTAGTGAGAAAGGCAGTAAGAGATCTGGAATCGGCCGTAAGCGGCATGTGAAAGAAAGCACTTTTGATGTCCAGTTTTGAGAAAAATTTTGCTCCGGCAAGCTTAATTAACAGTTCATCTTGATTAGGCAAAATGAATTTTTCAACCACAATTTGTTCGTTAAGCGCTCGAAGATCTGTGCACAATCGAACGCTACCATCTTTTTTGAAAACCGCAACTAATGGATGTACCCAAGCTGAGCATGTTATTGGCTCAATTATGTCATTTTGAAGCATCAGATTAATAGCAGCAGAAACTGCTTCCCGCTTTGCAAGGGGTATCGGTCGCGGCTGTGATATGGAGAACGGTTTTGCATCCGACTTTAAACGAATTTGGTGGGCCACGTTGGCTGCACGACCAATTGAATCAGCAAATAATTGTGGATATTTATGATGTAATAATGACACGTCAACAGAAGCTATTGTCATACGTTCAATAGAAGGTACCAGGTTCAGAGCAACCATTGCGTTACGACCTAACAATGGTTTCCTGTCAGTGTTGCATATATACACAGCCACAGAAGCAGGTGGAGAAAATTCAACACATAGTTGAAGTAATACAAATCCTTTCATTTCTATGGGTGCATTGGAGTAGCTGTCAAATTTATAAACCGTTGGGTGCACAGGTAAATGTTTGAAATGGCGCTCGTAAAATGAATAGGGGATTACAGTTATTGGAGATGCAGAATCTAGTTCCATTTCAAGAGGCAGTCTTAAGGCCGAGGATAGAAAATAGATCGTGCGAACATCTGAACGTGGTAATCGTGGTTCTTTAACAGTCATGGAAGCAGCAGCATATACGTCCGAATGTAGGGCATAAATTGTTTCTGCAGTAGGACGTTCTTCTGGGACAGTAACAGCAACTCTCTCTAGTGCATGTACGGAGCGCGTACGGCAGACTTTTGCAAAATGGCCAATCTTAGAACAACTCGAACATTTAGCAGTTCTTGCTGGGCATTCCAAATTATTCGCTCGATGTCCTTTTGATCCACACCGGAAACATTTGTCAAGCGGTTGGAAGGCAGCTGATGGCTTCGAACTTTTGATCACTGAAACCGACTGTGGCGACTTCGGGAACAATTCACACTGTGATCGAACTTGTTCTTTAATACGGGCCATTTCACAGGCCTTCTCCCAAGACAATTTGGATGCGTCCTCAGTCAAAAGGGATTCACGAATTTTTTCATTTCTTACCCCAAATATAAACTGTTGTATGAGCATGCAATCTTCAAGTTTCTTAGTAGGTATTTTGGAGTAATCACACGGTCGGATGGCTCTTATAAGTCGAGAAATGAATCCTTCTAGTGGTTCTCCAGTTTGCTGACTGATCCGAGAAAAGGTAAACCTGGAGGCGTATACGTTGGTAACGGCCCCCAGTATTTTGTCAATTGTATTCAAGGCTTCCTCCAAAGTGGTTTTATTGCGCAGAGAATGGATGTCAAACTGTCTCTGCCCTTCAGTTCCCAAGTGGTTGCGCAGAAGTTTTAGTTTAGTTGACTCTGTCAAGTCCAGCAATGGATTTAACACGTTGAGCAAATCCAAGTAGTCCGTGAATGTCGTTTTCCACGTAATCCACGAATCCGGCGTTGGAAATACTGTTGGATCCACCCAAAATGTTGCAGGTGCATTCATCGAAGTGAACATTGCCGGCGACGCCATTTGTTGTATCGTAAATCAGAAGCAAGGCAGGGGTAATGAACGTACACTAGTATGTATGCATTCCGCTCAGTAGGCGTACACAAAGAACATTATATGAGTGAACGAGTTAGAATTAAACCAATCAGAGTCGCGATGTATCACGCGAAAGTCAGTAGCCAATCAGATACGAGGTGAACCTTGTGGCCTTGTGAAGGACGTACAAACACACACAACAGTATCTGACTGCTCATGCATCATTCAAAAGATTCAAACCAATATCCGCTATCAGCGAAAGGCAAAACAGCCAGATGCTCTGTGCATTCCTCTGTTTAGTTAAATTAAAATTCCAGCGTTGGCCACGCGAAACGATTGTCTGATGGATTAAGTGAACATCACCCAACAGAGGAAAATGATCTTAACCATTTGCCTGATATGGTGGGGATCTTGTAGATGTCAACCATATTTGTGTTGATGATGTCTGATCCGCGCTGCGTTTAAAACACTTGTAATACTCGGAATTAGGGACTTCAGATAACTTCAGGCATAATACTTGAAGTCGAACCTCCTCGTTAGTAAGAAAGAGAAGACTTCAGACTGGTTGTAATGAGTAGTCTTTATTCGTCTCATATAAGATGTAGAGCAATAGTAAAGTAATCAGAGTGTGTCATCGGCTGATGTCATTAGTGCAAGCAAAGTCACCAACTGTAATGTGACTGTTCCAACACAGAACAAACAAACTGGCAAATAGTGGAAGATAACCATAAAATTGTTTGTTCGACCGTGGTGTTACATCACAAATCGATGCTTGCTTGGTCTGCTGCTGGATTGTTGAGGTTTGAAGAGGCGGTGAATCAGACAGCTTTTCGTCACCGTCATATTGTGGTGGATTGCCAAGTCGGGGGTGCGAGTTTTCGAACGCTCGGCCGAATACCTCAACGTGGAGGGAGGTACGTTCGAAAACCTGCCGCGATCGGATCAAGGACAACGTGCGCGACCGGATGAGTCATCGCTCGACTAGATCGGACCAACGGGCGAGGCAGGGCAGGCGAAATACGACAGACGGCCAGATCGGAGGCGTGGTTTTTCCAACATTCAGAGGAACATCTCGACACGATGTTGGAATACGGTCAAGGCCAACACTGGGTGGATGGCGGACAGCACGAGCAGCCGGACGAGCCATCGCGCAACGGAATCGGACAAACAGACGAGGAATGGCAAGCGAAAAACCCTCCGATAGAAGGCACCGGTCACGCACGTAAACCGGTTAGAAGTGCACACGACGTGTGAACGGAAACCGGGGGGTGCTGCGGGTTGGAATTGCGACTCATAAACGAGAGAGCGCGCGTTGCATGTGACTAGCGGTTTGGACAATAAAGATTGTGCTTTGTTGGACGCCTTCTCGCTACATTATTACCTCCAGTCGATAACACCACTCTAAAGATCCCCCAATTAAATTAACATCTACTTTAATTAAACTGGATCCTAGCTGTCCAAAAAGGCACACATTAACCGATGGCTTGTTCCCGTTTACTATACAAAATAAAAGCAGATACGCTGGACAGAAAACATGTACCTAAACGATAGTTACAGGAGATGTTCGAGTGTGGTATTGTGAAACTAGGCAGTACGAAATCCAATGAAATGGCTCATCCCTAATGCTGTGTTCAGTCGGGAGACCTCGGTGGCCATTCCACTAGATCTGATCTATCAATGTACAGCTTGCTGAAGATAATATCGAGGTGGTCGCTTACTGTTCGGGTGTAATGTGGTTGCTGGAAGTATACCGTATCGAGCAAGGTCATGTGATCTAGCAACGGTACCTTCGAGGTTTTTCAGCATTCGCTTACAAAACTGTCCAAACCTAACCACGTCTAATCACCACGCAGCTGCTCACCTCTGAAACTTAACGACAAGGAACATGGACTGATTATCATGTTTACACCACCGTTTTTTCATTGCAATGTCTGTGTGTGAGAACGAAGATATTGATGGCAGACCAAAATGCGAGTTTTTTAACCAGTCCGATTAACCAGGATTTTGGCTGAAGTGTGAACAGCACAGAAAATGTTACGCATTTTAAAATGCCACGAGAATCGTTTTTCCCGGTTATCCACCTTTTTGAGAAAGGAATCTGTTTTTCTTCAAAACTCTACGAGTCACACACATTATTGCTCGACTTTACTGAACAAGTTCCCTAAGACTATTTTTAGGCTTCTTTAATACCATCAGTGATTTCGCAAGCAAATGACCTATCCGTCACTCTACGTGCCCTTCCAGGTTTCTTTACTTAATAAAGATGCTTTCTGTTCACACGTCTTTTTAAAAAGCAGGTTTCGAACTGGTTTGGATACTGTGATCCCTCTGTCAATGTGCATGGTGTGGCGTCCAACAATGCCATCGGCAATCTGAGCGAACCCCGTATGAACGTAAACCAGCCCTACGTGTTCGGGTCTGTTTGGACTTGGTCGTATCTAAGCCCCGAACGGGCTGGCCCAACCTCGGACCCATGAAGCACAACAGATATGCAATCCGTGTAACACCAAACGAAGCTGACTAACATCGCCTTCGAACTTGCGGTATGTAGCGGAACTCTGAGCCCGGCAACAAAATTCCGCGACCAGACCAGAGGGCCTACCCAACGGGCACGCCCCTTAACCGAGCCAGGTGAGTGGAGAACAACGCAATGAAAACATAGCCAGTTTAGCCGGCCGTGGGTAAAGTGGTGGTTTTAAGCGCATTTCCAGTGAAGTCGATCGAACCCATCGACCCAGTGACTCGGCCACCACGGTCCACGGACGGTGACACCCGGCTGTTCCCACACATCCCCGCAACCGTTTCAGTGCTTGAGAGGCAATACTGGACTGGGAACCAACATGCGCCCGTGAGTACAAATGGACGAAGTGAAAACACGACAGTTCTCTAACGGATTGTGCAATCATGACACCTTTTTCACAAAACAAGAGTTTATAAAAAGCCGCAATCATGAACGAAATAGATTTCCAAATTACGAAGACTGATCAAAATCTAACAATTTTCCCATAGAATCTGAGGCACGCCAAACTGTTTTTAGGTTTATCGTGCCAGTTGCGGACTCTGACATGGCTTATTATAACCATGCAGTGAAACTGCTTCGCTTGGTACCTCTCAGTCTTATTGTGGTGGATACTCAGGCCGGAGGTGTGGGTATTCCAACACTCGGCGGAATACCTCGACGCGGAGGAAGGCACGTCCAAAACCCCACAACGAGCGGATCGGGGACGGCTGGGGCGACCGGATGAGTCATCGCTCGACTGGATCGGACCAACGGGTGAAGAATGGCACGCAGAGAACCCCCGATAGACGGAGCCGATCACGCACATAAACCGGGCAGGAGTGCACACGATGCGCGAGCGGAAACCTGGGAGTTTTGTGGTCCGGAATGATGACTAACAAACGCGAGCGCACGTATGGCATGAGGACTAGCGTATTGGACAATAAAGGTTGTGCTTTGTTGGACGCCTTCTGGCTACATTTTGGCCTCGTAACTGAGCCGCGTTTTTCTCCATCCTAGCAACATCTTACCTGATAACCGTAATCATGATGTAGACAACTTTTTTGGTTATCGAGATCGGCGTGGACAGCTAGTTCGAAAATGTTGTACAGATTGAGGTGCTGTGTTCTCTGTGATCCTGCTTCGTCCTGAAGAACGATAAATCCAAGATGCAAAGACCGTTCAGCTTAGATCGACACAAAACATTCGCATCACACTGGTTTTGGTTGGGTGATTACGAACTAGGTTAGCACGCATCAGATTTACTGTCACTAAAACAACTGGCGTAAACGTGACACAAACCGGTCTTTCTGGCTTCGGTTGCGGGTGATTTGTAAACCCACTTTTCGAAACGTGGAAATGTCAGGAGACAGTGTTCTTTTGAAGTATGAGTTCCGGTGACAGCCCTGCAAAGGAAAACAACACGAACACGAACAAAAGGCTCGGTAAGGCATGCACCCGACTTACACAACCAAAAAACAAAACGGTGTCAACGACACAACAGTTCGCTCCGCTACGGTAGATAAAACTACTGATCACATCAGTGGTAGTCAAAATCACACAACTGTAGGACTAGCGTTTCATTGATTAGCATGATGAACAAAGCCAATGACAGCAGGACGGTTTAAAAAATACAATGTAAGAGGTGGAGAAACCATTAAACGTAGCCGATTCATTTTGAAACCTGTAATTCGGCATGTTAAAAAAGACTTGGCTTATCTGATAGTTGCTTTCTCATCATATATGTGAGTAGGAATTTATCTGAATACACATAATGAGGATTTTTATCTGATTTGCGTGAGATAAGGTTGAAATCTCCGCTGGTCTTGCGTACAGAACACCATGAACAAGGGTCTGGAACAGGGATAAATGACTAACGCTGATCACTTGGATAAAGGCCAATGCACCCGCTGCTTACAGATGGGGGTTTTGCTTGCTGTAGTTAATTCATAAATAGCATATGTCATCAGCTGTTTGGGCAAGCACCGTGAAGCTGAGTCAAGCGCCTTGAGATCCTCAATGAAGGTAACTGAAAGATTAGGGGATGCAGAACGCGAGCTTAGAACATATATAGCATAACATGTAACCGTCAAAGTACACAGATAAGAACTGGAGAGTGGACAACTGCGACTGTGTTCCTACAGTTTATTTGTGGAAACAACATACCAACTTGAAGCATAGGAGGATGAACCTTAGACGGCTGAGTGAGGTTGGGTTGATTACTGTGGTGATCTGAATGGAGCAAGCGCAGCACAAACGAAGTGAAAAACTGTTTGCTTGCAAAAAGAGGTAGAATCACGGAACAAAATACCAGTGTTCGTGTTTTCGGGTACTAGCTTCCACAAACTGGAAATGGGAGTTCCCACGTGTAAAATATTTATTATCCAGAGACCAGGCTGCCTGTGGGTCCATCATCATACAAGGTCGTGCGTGAGAGTAATCCATTTAGTTCTCATTGGGTTGATGTTATCTCGAAATGTTAGTCGCTGTATTAGTTTGGAGACCAGCAGCTTGCTTCGTAAGCCTCTTTGAAGTTCCCAGACTACATTACTGAGGTTGCATCTTTCATTATGTGGTCCTCAAATGTTCGAGTAGTAACATACTTTTTGCAACGTACGCCGTCCAGCAAACATTCACTACAAGTCGGAAGTGTGTTGGGCACATGTGTGTTCAGTAAGGATACCGTTTGTGGTATAATGAATATGCACATATTTAGTCCGCGTGCCACCACCGAGTGGTATTTGTTCAGCTGCGCTGCTTTCTCCGCGTTAAAACACGGCAGCTTTCTGCCACCGTTGAGGATGATGGTGATGACGACGATGATGATGATTGTGGTGAATGACTGAGAATGGGTTTACATACCACCCCAGTTTTATTCAAATGTGAAGCATGCGTCCATTGGGGCATTAGGTTGACAAGTGGTCGTCAACTCTTGCGAGAGATCCCAATTTCTACGGAAGTCTGTTGAATCCTATAACTCGCCTATGGCCTGAGTTGTTTGATTCGTATGCGCATCCTATGCACTGTGCGAGAAAAACCTTAGTCTGGAAGTAACAGTCACATTCAGAACAATCTAAGTTGTCTAGCTTCTACATCTTATAACGCTTGTTCAATACCGTGCATTCACAGGAACGTGCTCCAAAGGTCCATTATTCCATTTGCACATTTACATTCCTCCGCTTTCTTAAGTATCTGCTCATAAACAGCAAGTCCCGTTGAACCCGAATCCCCCTTAGCAAAAATGGTACGTGTAAGTAAGGCCGAGTCCAGCTGACAACTGAACCATTGGCAGTCTCCATGGCTCTCAATTTGCATTGGTACGTGCTCGTGAGAGTGTGATTATCGGTCTGACGATCGTAAGCAAAGTCTGACTAACCCGCTAAGCCGTGGGCAACGTGGTACACACTCTTCATCATACTCCTGTCACGTCATTTTCACCCATACCATGTCACCTATAAGATTGAAAAACTCAGTGATGCTCGCACATCATGAATTGATCACCGGAGTGTCTACAAACCTTGACTCATCTCCCAGGAGGCACGAACGCCTCTCTGCTTAGTCCTGCCAATTTCACTTTGTGAATTGCCCCACTCCTCACCTCCAACAGGATAGGGTACCTGCTTCTAGTTATACACTTTACATCAGAATAGGTGGACTGAGAGAAGCGGAGCTTTTCGATGGCTCCAGTGTTAATCAAACCTTCTCGTTAATGAATGCGTCCAAACCTATGCAAAAAACAGAACCATAAACACTTTTTACTGGTTAAATACTCATGTCTAATAATAAGTCATATTACGCTTTAACTGACTCAACTCAACTATACCGCTGTGTTTCACATTCCATGTATCCGGCTAATGCAAATCAGTTGGAAGTTCGTCGCATGTTCCCGGTAAGGGATGCAGCACACATGCGGAGAGGGATCCTCTTAAAGAAAAGGATGCTACTGATAAATTAAGCATAGAGAAGCTGGATGGACACGATGCCAGTTGTCTGGGAAAAGAGTAACTACAGAACAACTACAGATAGTCCTGTGCAGGCAAACCAATCTTGACATGTCGAAGACTGTGATGAGATGTCCTGTCAGATTAAGGGAATTTTGTGAGAATCATCATCTATGTGAGCTAATTTTTCATTTTTAGTCATGGACATTAAAAGGTTTTCTGTTATATCCATTTGTGTGTGTTGCCGAAATGTCCACCTATGTCGTTTTTGGCTATGAAAATCACTGTTGGAACTGATCCAACAAAATAAAACCGTGCCAGTTATCACTATCGACAATCGACAGACAATGAAAAGCCAAGTCTCATCGCGTTGACTTCGTGTATTATTACTGACCCTGGAAAATAGAGTACAGAGAAACACATCAAGCTAGCGCGGCACGGAGCGAGTTGTGTTTTTAGCCCCGGGCCGGATGTTACAAAATGGGTAGCTTGACTAAAACAAAAGTAGGTACAAAACCAAAATCATCGAAAGTGTGCAGATGAGTGCGATTATCAAAATATCATTTATTATATTCGCTACACACCTATTATGAGAGAATTTAGTGAAAGAGTCGGGGAAGTCATAAAACAGGTGTCACCGAGGAAGTGATGCGCACCGTTTGTCAGTGTAAGGGATTGACTTGTACAAGTGGATATGTGCATACACGAAGACCCGGAGAAACAGTGATACTTTAATAGCGCGGAGGAGATGGGAAAACTTGTGTTCCACGCGGTACTAAGTTCGGATTAGTTTGTTGAAAGCCATTGTAGGCTACTGTGATGGGTCACAATGACCCGTTTTACTGTTTGTCTTTTGTCCGCCTAGTATTGGGCACATAGTGTGGAGCGCGCCATCCCACCGGGGAGAGTTTCAGTTGCTCGCCAACCGGCGTGTTCTGAACGGCATGGTGTTTCTCCCACTAGCAAGTTTTATCTTCACACAGCAAGGTGAATTCAGCGTGTTCATCAGGTAGTGATGTTGTGAGCCGAGAAGGCTGATGACACAGAGGTTACTTTATTGGAGAAACCAACACACTACTTAGGCGTCTGAGCACGACTAGAAACGGAAACACTCATTTGCACACCATACTCTTCTGAGGATACTCCAGTCGCTTCAAACACCATGTATCAGTTCCGTCGTGTAGCGAAAGCCATTATATGTCATTCTAACCTCCAACGATCCATCCCGTATCTCTGCCGTATTTATTACGCGATCATCTCGATCCATGCTGCTACTGACTAGTGGTGTGAGTAGTACGGTGCGACCGTCTATCCTCACAACAGTGGTAAACATTCTCGACTGGCTTGTCGATTTCGAAACACTAAATGTTATAAGTATGGTAAAACTGTCCACGTTCCATCAGTCTGACATTTCAAAATCGTTTTTGCACAGTCCATTTTCGACGACGAAGACTTGCGTGTTAATTCTGTTGATTTTACGAACCACATTAAAGGAGTCTGTTTTAATTTCCGAGAAATTATGTCGGATCATCCACAGGATAGTAATAAGCTCGTCAGAACTCGGATTTACTTATCTGTAGTAAAGCAAATGGAAATTCTTGGTCCCGGGATGAATGCGATCTTTCCTGAAATTGTACCCAAGTCAAGTCAAAATGCGAATGTAAAGAGTCATTTTATTCCGCTCCAAAACGTGGGCAGTAGGGAGAAAACACATCCTCGAATTAGATCGATTGACAGTTACTAAAATAGTTGTCAAGGTATAATTATCCACCAAGGATCGAGGCAGAATAGAGGTCGGCCAAGTAAATAAAAGGTAAGATTNCCACTGTCTCATATGGAATCCACCAAATGATTCAGGGGATCGACTGCCCCGGCAGGATTTCTCAAACAGTTCACAATGGAACCCACCAACTCCACTTCTGAGCATGCTGTGTCTGTCGCTGGTTCGAATCCAGCCGAAGCCCTGACTTTTCACAGTTGGGTCTCATCTACAACCTATCTGGTTAGTAATTCTACTGAGCAAGCATTCATTGTGGACTCTAGCATTGATTCATTTATCCTTCATGACTTCACAATGTATCTGAAGACGGTAACTATAGAGACCTTTGATGACTTTGTTAAAGGTATCTGCCAGCTCGTACGTTTCAATCGTCAGTCTAGTAGTAACAATGGTCATTTCCTGTTTATTGATCGTGGTCCATCAATTGTTGGTTTAACATGAATGCGAATTTTGAACACTTCTGTTTCATCGTTTCCTAATAGACTTTTAAAAAGGCACTACTTCGACTTTCTGTGTTCCAAAGAAACTGACAGTGTGCGTATTGAGCTAATTTTGCTCGAACTTAATGGTAGCCATTTTTTTTATGAAGTAACGGATCAATCTTAACGTGAAGCCGTCGGGAAAACAATCTATCAACTTTTGGAAAAACAATAGTAACACCCATAAAATCGTTGACTTAAACTACACTCACTGTGACACCGCTTAAACGTGACGGTGAATCACCCCGAATAGTAGTGATAACCAAATTGCGCTCACTGAATTCCCTTTGCAGCTGTTGTATAACAGGCAGTTTCGTTGTGAGTAGTATACT